>APFE030931257.1:94242-126422 GCA_000404065.3 Pinus taeda | reverse complement strand
AAAATAATGGTGTCATGTGGTGTGTTTGTTCTTGTTTCTTTTAGTTGCTGATCTGTAATATGTTGAGCATGTACTAGTATTTATTTTCAATATTTACTTTGTAAATAGTTTGTTAAAGAAAAATAACAAGTAGGTAGGAATAAATAAGAAAAAGTGCATGAAGGGTTTCTAAACTAAGTAAAATTAGAAACTTCAACATGGTATTAGAGCATGATTGCAGATCGTAGGAGGACTAAAAGACATCAGCCGAGCAAAACAATAGCAGCAGAAAACAGTTGTCCCGAGGTGACAGAAGTTGTTTCTAGCAACGCAGAAGCCAAGGAAGTGTGATGCAGAGCCACACAGAAGAAGTCGGGAACAGCGCAGAGCCTCAGAGAGGCCAGCGTTGCTGACGTAGAGGGCCAGAGGGTTGACGCAGGGCATCCCAGGGCTGACGCAGACCCATCCGGGGTAACACAGAGCCAACGTGAGGCAGAGAGGGGCTGACGCAGTTCACAGAGAGGCAGTTGTTGGGGTCTAGAAGGCTGCAAGAATATTGCAAGAGTGGAGATAGTGAGGTACTGTAGTCAAAATAGTACCTGACAGAGCAGGGCCAAAGGAGTTGTTACCGAGGGTTTCTAGCCGAGGAACCTGGATCAGCAGTGTAGTTGCACAAGACGATTAGAGTAGGGGACATCTCGACAAGCAACAAAAGGATTTCCAAGAGGGAAATCAAGACTCAGAGGGAGTCCAGAAGAGAACTTCCAGACGGGAAGTAGAGACTCAGAGGAGTCAAATAAAGAACTTTCAGGAGGGAAGTAGAGGAGCGTCATGGCACTACACGGGGTAAGAGACCAGGATAGACTAGACGAAGCATTGAACTTCGCAGTCTGGAAGGCCAGAATCTTATCAGTGCTTGACAGGAATCGTGTCAAGAACTTCGCCTTGAAGGTTATAGCTGTCCCAGTCGACCCCAATGAAAATGAAAGGTACGAAGAGGTGATGGTGAGGGCCAAGTGCATTATCCTTGACAAGGTCAAGGATCATGTCATACCACATATAGCCAAGAAGGAAATGGCAGTTGAGATGTGGGAGGCTCTCAAGAACCTGTACCAACATACTTCTGTGCAGAGAAGAGTGCTGCTCGAGAACCAGATGAGGTCGTATCAAATGAAGAAGGGTCAATCAATTGACACCTTCCTCGAAGCACTGAATGAGATCCAAGACAAGTTGACTGCGATAGGAGCAACACCGGATTAGGAGCTTATGGTGAGGACAGCCCTGAATGTTGTCTCAAAAGATTGGGAAGTGTTTGTTCAGAGTATCCTCGGTAGAGGGACTCTCCTACCTTGGGACGAGATGTGGGCAGCTCTTCACCAGGAAGAGATCAAACGACAGTTGAATACAGGTAGCAGCAGCGAAGGGATCAAAGTCAAGCAGGAGGAGGAGTATGTAGCCCTAGCATCTGAGGGAAAGCAGGAGAAGCGGAAGAAGAAAGATCTCTCGAAGATCAAGTGCTTCCACTGTGGGGAGATAGGTCATTATGCGACCCAGTGCCCAAGGAAGAAGAGTAAGGGAGAGTCTTCCAAGACCAAGGCAGTGCCAACAAGAGTAGAGAAGGAAGTTTTAACAGACGACGACTATGCCATGACTGCACACGCGCCACTTGAGCGGAACTGGGGAGATATCAAGCTGTAGTCAGGAGGACTATAGGCGATGAGGGAGAGGATCCTCGAGGTACCCAGCCTCTTGGATTAGGCCTTGCTACGGGAGCCCTGACGAGAAGTAGCAGGACTGGCTGGGTGGGTAGAGACGAATGCGAATGGAGCGGCAAAGAGAGCTACATTGCAGGAGTCCCAAGACAACGCAGAGCTAGCAGGTTGCAACAGTACGAGAGGCACAGGAGTGCTGCACTAGTGCAGGAGGGCACATAGAGGTGTGCAATGGTGCGAGATGCAAGGAGTTGTTGTAGCAACGCAGAGGTCAAAGAGAGGGAGCACTTGTCAGCGACAGAGGGAGCTTCAACATCAGTGGGTGTTTCTAGCCCAGCAGAGAGGTCAATTACTTACTTCTCAGTAACTGAGTTGCAGTGCAACTGTAGGCAGCACGATGCAACTTGATAAGAGGAGGTGCAGTGCGGATGTAATGTTGGGAGAAAGGGCCAACAACAGCACGGATGTAGAGGGAGATGTCGTACAGATGCAGCAGTGGCAGTGGCAGAACCATGGGCGGCAGTACAGGAGGCAGCAGTGGAGAGAACGTTCGATAGGAAGGCCTAGCATCAGCACAGGTACCGATGCCGGATGATCAGAGTAATACTTAGTGAGGAGTATTGCTAAAGCACAATCCTCGCTAAGAGGGAGTGTTGATTTGGGGTAGGATCCGATGTGCTCTAGCCACGAAATTTGGTGGAGAGGTTGAGGCATGAGATCTCCAATATCTAGAAAGGGTTTGGGCAGATTCTAAACAGATCAAGAGATATTAAAATAATTAATATTAATGTGTATTAATATGAATCTATGTTAAAATGGTCCAAAAGACATGGATCAAGCCAGATCTAATCTTAGCCGTTGATTAGGGACTTAATCTCCGCCGTTGAGATATCAACAAGAAAAGTATAAGAGGAGGCTTGAGGGTCACTTGGAGAGTACACCAGATGATCAATCATTCTATTCTCTAGAGCGGGGTTTGCTAAGAGAGATAGAATCAGTGACTGGGAGAGCAACTGAGGGGCATTGAGTACAGAGAAATAGAGAAGGTAGAGATTGTGCCGAGAGAGTAGTGCAGCATCCAAGGAGGGTGACGCAAAGCCAGCAAGGGCTCACGCAGGGCCACGCAGAGGCAGCCAAGTGATGCGCAGAGCACCAGAGGGACCAGCGCAGCTAACGCAGAGGCTCCCAAAGCTGACACAGGGCCTCCTGGGGCTGACGCAAGGCCAGCGTGAGACAGAGAGGGGCTAACGCAGTCCAGTTTGGGCAGACGCTGGGGTTGTAGAGCAGTTTTGTGCTGAGGAGCTGCCGGAAGGATTTTCGGGGGTTTCAGCCAGGAGATTTCTCTCAAACTGTGAGGTATAGCTGCTAAGGAAATTCTCCATTGGATAGGCCAGTTTCAACACCCAGATTGTACTCTGATATTGCTTAATAAGAAAACGCTCAAATAGCTGCGCCGATTTTTCCGCATTGAGTTTTTCCAGGGACATTGGTCCAAAAATAATGGTGTCATGTGGTGTATCTGTTCTTGTTTCTTTTAGTCGTTGGTCTGTAATATGTTGACCATGCACTGGTGTTTATTTTCAGTATTTACTTTGTAAATAACTTGTTAAAGAAAAATAACAAGCAGGTAGGAATAAATAAGAAAAAGTGCATGAAGGGTTTCTAAACTAAGTAAACTTAGAAACTTCAACATCATGCTCTCCTAACCTTTGCAACTCAGGTGAAGATGAATCGTTAAGACAAATCAAACCAAGATCTTTCTCATTATTTTCAGTTAACATCTCAACTAAACCTTGACCCTTGAGCAACTTGGTGGGTTTAATTTCCAAATCATATTCTTGAATTTTCATTACCCACCTAGCGCGGGTTCCTAAGCAATCAGTTTGAGTCAATATATCTTTGACAACAGAATGTGGGATGTAAGCTATGACTTTGGGATACCCCACATATGTCCTAAAATGCTTAAGAGATTTAACTAAGGCATAGGCTTGCCCATCCTTATTTTTCTGAAGTAAGACACCAGCAATGGTATCCTCAAAAGCAAAAGAGAAAATCATGAAATCCTTGAAATAATTGGGATTGATTAAAACAGGAACTTTGGCTATAACATTCTTTATTTCTTGAAAAGCCTTTCTACTGTCTTCTTTCCACAGAAAATTTGCATCTTTTTTCAAAAGACTTTGAATAGGCTTTGCTAATTCTGCGTAATTCGGAATAAATCTTCTAAGGAAATTTGTTTTTCCTAGGAAAGACTAGAAGGATTTTAGATTATGGGGCAAAGGAATCTTTTGAATTGCCTCAACCCTTTCAGGATCAATCTTGATCCCATCCTTTGAAATTATGTGACCAAGTAACTTCCCTTCAATTACCCCAAAGATAGATTTAGCAGGATTTAAAGAAATGCCAAATTCCCTACATTTGTCAAAAACTTGCCTAAGATGACTTATATGATCAATACAGTTCTTAGAAAAAAACAGTAAGGTCATCTTGATATATTTCAACGAATTTTCCAATTAAACCTATAAAATCATAGTCCATGGCCCTTTGGAAAGTAGCCCCAACATTCGTTAAACCGAAAGGCATTCTTATGTATTCAAATGTTCCCCATGGTGTGGTGAAAGTCGTCTTATGTCGATCCTCCTTTTTTACCCAAACTTGATTATATCTGGAAAAACCATCTAACAATGACATCATCCCAGATCCCGTCAATCTTTGCAACATGGTCTCCATATTAGACAAAGGGTAATTATCCTTTTTTCAAGCTAAATTAAGATTTTTGAAATCGACACACAATTTGATTTTACCGTTCTTTTTCCTAACGATCAACAAATTTGAGCACCATGTAAAATGCCTAGTTTGAGCAATAATGCTAGCATCTAACATCTTTGTGAGCTCCTTTTGGACTAAGGGACCAATTTAGGATTTATTTGTCTAAGTTTCTGACGAAATGGCTTAGCATTTTCATCCTTTAAGGGAATGGTATGCTCCATAACATCTTCCCTATAGCCCTTTAATTCATCGTAAGAAAAAGCTAAAACATCCCTATACTCATGAAGCAAATTTATTAATTTCTTTCTTTCATCTTCATTAGTACCTTTACCAATTTTAATAATTCTAGGATCTTTAGATGTACCAATGTTTACTTCAACAAACTCTCCAGGATCAATTTTATTTTCCTCTTTCCTTAGCATCATGTCAATCAAAGTGTTTCTCAAGAGCAACACCATTCCGAGGAGTAGGATTTAAAATATCTTCATCGATATCAAGTCCATCCTTGTAATTTACTTGAAAACCCTGAAACTCATCCAAATTGTCTAAGAAGCAAATAATCTATCTTTCATCATCAAAGACCTACCAATGCTTAGAATTATCTGGAATAGAAGGTCTAAAAACAATTTCCATCTTAATTTTATCTTCAATTAAATTATCAAATAATTGCATGGTGGAAGCAGCAACAGCTAACTCATCGGCCAAACTATTTTTCTCCCTTGGGATAGCTTCAAGGTTAATGGCATCAAAATACTCCATGGTATCCCACACAACATTCCTATAATTTTTTAATCTCTGATTTTTACATGTGAATTTATTTTTAATTTGCATGATAACTAAATCTGAATCACCCTTGATACTTATCAATTTAACTTTTAAAGCTTTTGCCAATTCAATACCCAACAACAAGGCTTCACATTCAGCCACATTGTTGGTTGCTTCAAATTCTAACCGATAGGAAAATTTGAAAATATGACCAAGGGGAGATTTTAAAACAATCCCCGTACCTTTACCATGCCTAGATGTTGCACCATCAAAGTATAAATAACAAACCTTATCTTTTAAATTACCCACTTTTTCTTCAACCTTGGCCTCCAAGGGAATGATAGAATTAGACAAGATAGCATGATTCCCTAGGCTAGGTTGTTCACTTATGATTTCATTGTGGGGACTTTTAGGATCTTCCACATGGAATCTCCTTTCAGGCTCTCTGTTTAACTTAAGATATCTTTGACCATTAGGGGAAGGAATCATAGCATATGACAAGTTCATTTGTATGCTTCCTCCTAAATCGGAGGCCCATTTCCTAGACAACAGCATACCCCAAGCAACAGGCACATCAACCACAACAATGTCCATAACAATCATGATATCAAGGTAGACAAACAGATGGACCTGTAGGCCTTTAATCAACCCATGAACTTCAATTTTCTTCGAATCCATGTCACATATGTTATAGTACGGCCTAGATATCCTTAAGTTAAGTTGTTCCATGACTCTCTTAGTCATCACACAAGCGGAAGCACCAAAGTCAAGCATACAGTTATATAAGCGATAATTATTCACGAGCAAAGTAATGAAGAACAGAGAGTGTTCTTTATTATCAGAATCCATACTCTGCAAGTATATGGGAGCATCCTGATAGAAAGCCTCAGGAGGTTCCTTTTATTTACCTGGGTGCTACTAATAGCATTCAATAACTTAGTCCTTTGGGAGGGGGTCTTTACTATTTCGGTCACAAGGACCAAAACTTTAGAGTTAGTAAACCAACCTCCTAAATCAATATTCATTCCAGAAGCTGATCCAAAATTAAGGCTTCGAGAATTAACCGGATTATCATTTTGATTTTTCCTTTGATAAGTTAACCCCTTGTCCTTAGTGATTTCAAGGACTCGCATAGGTGGAGTTTTCTCACCAAAGAGCTTAACTAAGACATCAATTTCCTAGCCAAAATTATTGATAATATGCGAAGATGTAAAAGGTCTGACAGATTGACTATTTCCCTTGACCTCTTCCCAATTTTCCTGCGACAAGTGATATTCTTTACCAACCACATTTATCGGGTTGCTTGTCCCAAGCATATGATGATGCATGATTCTCTTGATAGTAGGACAAGTGGCTTCTTCATGAAGCTCATCACAGACTCTACAGTAAGGCGGGGTCTCCTCCATGAGATTATTCGTTTCAAGAGGGTGAGGAGGCCTCTGCTCACTAGACTGACCTATCTTCTACCAATTATTTCGATTATTATTATTATTATTCTAACCCCTAGGTTGATGCATTTGAGCTCGTTCCATTTGAATCAACCTAGACTGTAATGCAGTTATCCCCTTAGCATGATCAACAATCATCCTAGATTGATTTAACTCCATATTTTCTAACTTCTTAAGCAATTTTTGCATAGATTCTTCTTCAGATTCCTTTTCTTTTCCTTTAGGTTCTTTTAATTTAACAGCAGATTTATCAAACCCAGGAACTTCAGATTTGCCAGAAGCCTTCTTATCTTTTTCCAGCTCTTCAATTGTGATTTGACAAGCCTTGTAATCACCAGGCTTGGACCTTCTCAGTTCATAAGAAATGTCAAGACTGAAAGCAACGAGATTGTGTTCAAGAAGCACTTTCTTAGTTGGTTTGTAATCACTAGATATTTCTTTAAGCATACCATTAAACCTTCTATTAAATTCTTCACACGTCTCATTTTCTTTCTTTTTAATGATGTTAATGGCTTTTGCTAGAAATCAATCTTCTTTCTTATCACCAAATTTCTCTTTAAAAGCATTAAGGAGGGAATCATATGATTCAATGCTATGATCAGGCTTATCCCTAAACCAATCCATAGCATCCTACTTAAGGGTCAAGACGAAGCATTTCATTTGCACATACTCGTAATTTTGAGCCAAAACGAATTTAGCCCACCAAGTCGAAAAAGCATATAAATGATTTTTAATAGTGATCGCATTATTTCCTTGGAAAGCGGGTAGCTTGTCTAGACCAGCATTAGGAAGGTTATGGGGATAACCCTGGATGTTAGCAAAGTTAAGACGCTGATAGATATCCATGATGTCTGGAATAGTAGGATTCAAGAAGAGTGAAAGGATGTCACAAAGAGCTTCCTGGCTGAGATTGACAAGGAGTGTACGAGAAGAGAGCTTGTGTAATCTAGCTCTGAGAGCCCTTTCAGGATCCGGAGCAGGATTAACCAAGCTGCTTGGATTCCTCCTAGTACACGCCCCTGCAAAAGATGAAGGAAGTGGAGTCGCCACTCAGACAGAAATCTAACGTAGACACAGAAGACGATATGAGATGAAGATGAGATGAAGATGGAAGGATCAAATGATGAGAAGAGATGAGAGGACCAAGGACAGAAAACTCTATCCCCGACAACAACGCCAAAAAATGGTGTCGCACAAAGGGTCTAGGCACCGTGACAACACTCAGAATAAGCGTCATCACTCTAATCCTTACTCACTCTATTTAAACTCTCTCCTAGACAAGTCAAGGGAGGTAGGCCCTAAGGTGAATGGATGAGGGTAGCCTGTGGAACACGGGCTCTAGGAGATTTTAAGGATGAACAACTTGATGAATTTAGAATAAGTCTTGGTCAATTGAGATAGATAGACACAATCACAAGATAAAATGACTACAGACCAGTGACTTTAATTTGAATTAACCAAGGACTAAATAAATGACAAGTCACCCAGAGAAATTTATTATGTGGCAAAGCGACGATCATGAACAATTAGTTGTAAAATGCCCAAAACTTTAGCATATAGGATAATCTAGCAAAATAATCTTTCTCAATAGTCAATATGATTTAAAACATTTATCGCACCTTGACCATAAAAAAATCATGAAAATTTTAGATTTTGCACTTAACACTCGAAACACTAAGGAATTTTAAGTTAACATTTAAAGTATTCCTTAGGAAATAACTTTCATGGTAATGAAGCAATCAAAATCTTTTAATGTGACTAAAATAAAACAAATCAAAGGGTTAAAAATAAAATTTTAATGGGCCACAGGCCACATTAAAAAAATTTAATGTTAAAGCGCAAATCCTTTAATTTACTTCATTTTCAAATTTTAGATTTTTTAATTTCATGAATTTTTTTAAAGTTTAGAAAGCTTTATGATTTTTTAATGAATTATTTAAATGAAAACAAAAATTAAAAAATTAAAATAAAAATAATAAAAAATAAAAATAAAAATCGTAAGCCAAAAGTAAAAAGTGAGAAAATCAAATCAAAATAAAGAAAGTCAAAACAGAAAATCGAAATTAAAAAAAATAAAATAAAATAAAAATTGGAATCTAACTAAAGTTAAGAAATGAAAAAAAAAAAAAATCGAATGTATTAAAATATAAACTAGCCCTAATCGTGAACACAATAAAACAAAAAATAAACCAATGAAACCTAAAAATAAAAATGGAATGAAAAAAATAAATAAATAAATCAAAATGTCTAAACCTAACGCACGCACAAAAGAAAAAAATGTATTTCGTTTTGCAGGTTACGGCAGTGAGCAACTCGACGAAGGGGAGATGGAGCTCGAAGGTTTGGATGGAGGTTGAGAAAGCTGCAGGCAGCATGGAGTTAAGATGAAGGACGGAGGTCTAAGGACAGTGCAACGAGAGGAGGTGAAATGCGAAGGACGGGGATGCAGCGACGTTTGGAGGAGCCACAGGTTATCATGTGAAGAGGGCAGCGGGCTAGCAGGTGATGGAAACACAGGTTAGCAAAGCAGAATGCGTGGAGGAGAGAATTGGATACACCTGCAAGGAGGATAAGGTTGTGTTAGGGTTTGCAGTTTGGGCAGTGGGCAAGAGGATGGAGCTGAGGGTTAAGGAGAGTGTTACGATTTTGAAGAGGCAGCCTGAGGAAGATTCGAGACAGCAGAAAGCAATGAGGGCCGTGGGTTTAGGAAAGAGTAGCAATGGAAGGACGCAGAGCTGTAGCTGTGGGTCTCTCTTTAAAAAAAAATCAAAATTTCTGCAGCAAAAATGCAAAAAACCCCAGACAATAGTTAAAATGGTAGCCAAAGAACCCAACAGAAAAATTTCCAGAAATCTCTGATTACATTGATATATTCTACTTAAGATTTATCAGTGAAACCCTTAAAAAAAATTCCAGATCTAAAAAAATAATTCAAACACTTGGACTGCAAAAAGGCTGGAAATTTTTCCTGCAAAAATGATTTCGAGGCCAAATCTTACCCTCCAGGACCTAGATCTGGCTTCAAATCAAACCTCACCTTTAGATCTGCAACCTGTACCTAAAAACAAAAACACCCAGAACCTAGATATACAAAAAAAAAAACCAAAGAAACCCAAGTTAGAAAACCCAATTTTTTTACAGATCTATGCACAACAATGGAAGATCTATCAGATCTAAGGAGTGCGAGTCCAACTCCGTTCCCAGATTTGATAATCTAAGGCTCTCAACAGCCAGATTTATCAATTTCGCACATAAAAATTTTAAATTTTTAAATTTTAAAGGAAGTGCTTAGCTTCAAACCCTTCATGCATCACAAAAAAAAAAAAAATCTTATGATAAGCCCGAGATTAAATTTAACTGGACTCTTCAGAAAGCATGGATCGGGAGTTGGCTGGTCCAACTCAAAACTTCCCCAAACGCCCGATGATCTAAAAATCAAGATTTTCCCACAAAACTCAATCTATCCATCAAAATAAAGCGAGAAAATTATAATAAAATTCAGATAAATAGAGATACCTACTCTTACATTCAAAATTTAAATTATCACTTAACCCAGCGACTGAGCAAAATACCTATACTCAAATCACTCTTTCAGAAGCTATCATCAATAGCTAAAAAAATATTTACGCATGAAAAAGACACGTCTTACCTTATCTCCATGAAGAGTAACACCGGCGAAAATTAACCCCAAAGTCTTTCTCTATTATTCAGAAAAAGATTACACAAGAGCTTTTCACTTAGCACACGACTCAAAGATCGGATGGATCAACTGACAAATGACTTCCTATTTAAAGATAAATCCTCCAACGACTAGTTCGAGTGATCCTCGTCAAAGCAATCTCGACCGTTGATGAGAATTAAAATTTCTTTTAATTTCACCCATCGAAATACTAAATTCTTGAGGAAATTCGAATTTTTCAATTAAATGCATTTTAATTAACTCAAAAATAAAAATTTTGAGTTAATTTCCTCAAAAATTTGACTTTGACTTAACCCCAGGGACCTAAGGCTTAAAATTTAGCAAAATAATTAATTTAACTTGGTCTCATGAACTTTTAAAATTTGATTTTTAAGGACCCACGAATTTTGCTTTTGGAGAATTTAAAATTACCTAGGACTTAAAATTAATTAAATTTTTGACTTAGAATTTGAATAAATTTTTGGCCAGAAAATTTAATTAATTAACCTATGAAGGGATAAATTATTTTTCCAACCCTCAAGACACTTTACATCATAATATTCATATTTTTTACATCATAAGGGGGAAAACCCATCTATAACAGACCCTCACAAACTACCCATTTCTGCGACACAAATATAATCCAATAGACCAAGCAATTTGTAATAAAATAACCTAACCAAATAGTTAGGATTATTCCCAAATCACTTTTACATAGACTCGATTTATAACACTAGGACTCGCCTAAGATCCCAGTGACAAAATACATTCCGGCTTTGGGGTAAGACTAAATCAAAACTCTGCCGACCATCCGATAATGGATCGATGAGACAAAAACCTCCCAGAATGTAGATCGTCACCAAAAAAAAAAGGTTTACCTAGGCAATTACATACATGACACAGATATGTTGAGATTATTTACATCATATACATGCAGAATGGGTTTACATTATAACATAATAATCAGGCTGATGATGATAGCTGAACGACATGGACACATCGATCAGGCGCTATCCCTTTTGTGAAAAAAGGGGGTGTACTGCCATGGGTCGTTGACATGTAGTGGTCAACAACGTCCAAATGAGGTTCACTTGACTTATATTTATAGGCTTCCAAAAGTGTCCAATTTCTCTTTAAGGCTAACCTGCCCTTTTGTGCACATGTGGGTTTCCATATTAAAAATATATTTTTCCTTAACCAAATTAAAATTACTACAAGAGCTAGGTGGGATCTTTCTTGATGAGAAAGATTGTCCAAAGAAGAGAATTTGTCCCTGAGCTGCCACATTTACACAAGTGGTTCATCACACATGCACTAGAGATCCCTTGAGGGATGGTTTAACACATTTCCAGCAGATTAGAGAGGATGTGCAGTCCAACTTCAAGAGCACATATCACACTACATCCACAATGTTTCCCTTTATGAGATAAGAATTGGATTTTGAGGAGACAAGAAGCCCCTTGCCTCACCTCCAAATGCTAAAACGTTAAGCTAAGAAGCCAAGGCATTGGCTTGATTGATGTCATGCCCAATGGATCCAAGATGGCCCCATGTTGGCCTTGAACTTGCTTGATGGATGTGCTTTGTTCCAAAACCAAAATGATGATGGAGATGACTTGAGATGCTTTGGTAGGGTTAGTACACCTTTTTTTTATGCCAACCCTTGATCCTAGAGTTGCCACGCCACCCATGCAATTTGATGATGTCCCTTGGAGTGAAGAGCACTCTTCGACCCACTTTGTTAGTTGTTTGAGGGGGATGCCCATTTGTGGAGAATGACATCATAATGGGGAGCTTTTCTTCCCACACAGAGTATTTATGTCATTTTTATTATGATTTATCAGTATAAATCTATCTTTAAGTCAGCTTGTGACCTACTATCCTAGTTGAACATTTCAAGCAAGCTTTTAGGCATTTTTCATTGTAAATTAATTAAAAATGACATAATTCATTTTCATTGGATCATCATCACACACACTCATCACTCTTCTCTTGAGTGAGTGTGCACTAGCTCTTTTCTCCTTTTCTCTTGGACGCAATGGATGAATAGTGGTACAAATTGTCTTAGGGAGGATATTTTTGCATAGAGTGATTATCTTGTGAATTGATGAAGCGATTCTTGCTTGAATTGTGTGAGTTTAATGGTATTTTCTTCCATTTTGCAAGATATTTTCTGAAATTAGGGTTTATCTTGTGCCATATTAAAAAGTGCAGTAGCTTTTATACTCTTGTTTCTATGTGATTATCTAGAAATTTATCATTCAAGATTCCATCAAAGGAACTTGTTTTCATGCACCCTTTGACTTTAAATCTCTTATGAAAGAAGTTGTTAGGGTTTCTAAGATAAGCAAATTAGGCATCCACCCTCTCTATCCAAGTCCTTCCATCATTGACCTCACCCTAATTGACCCATCACTCAATTAAATAAAGGCACTAGTTTAGTTGTGGGATCACCTTTTAAAATTTCTCTATGTTCTTTATTTTTTAGTAAATAGGGTTTGGCTAAAATTTGCACTTAATAGCATTTTATGTCCCCATATGTCATTGTCCTTTGTTAGTTTTTGCAGCATCACGTAGGTGTTCTAGTCTCGACTTTGGTCAAAGAGGCTAAGGAACACAAGATATCCAAAACTCAGAAAAAAAATCCAAGAGAAAACACCTAGAGATGGCCCAATTAAGTTAATTAATCAAAAATTAAATATTTCCTAAGTCTAACTTAGGAAAAGCGATTAATTAACAACAATTAATTGAGAAAAGTGAGATTTCTCTAGAAATTCACATGGATCAAGGTTAAAGATGATCTTATCCATTGATCAGAATTTAATCATGGCATTTGGTGAGCCAACGAGAGATTATAAGAGCAACTCGATGGGTAGATGTAGAACATACTTGAGGGGTTGAGTTCCTTGGCAGATTGAGCTATCTACTAGCAGCAACTAAGCATGGAGGAAGAGTTAGAGCAAGAAGGGACGCAAAGGCTGAGAGGGAGTAGCAGAAGTGATTCCGAAGGAAGTTTCCAGTTCCGGAGAGGCAACAACAGGAGGCAGAGTTATTCCACAGTGAGGTTGCGCAGGCAATGTCAGTGAGCAATTCGATTTAGCTGAGGAGGGGTTGATTCAAGTTCTAGGAGCCAGGATAATTTCCCAGAGGGCCAGAGAGTCACTTCCAACAGCAATGGCAAGTAGGACAACTTGATCAAAGGTAGTGTCAAGGCACACGTGTGAGGGTCTGCGCAAGCAATTCGCAGAGGACCTGTGCAAGGGTTTGAACGGCCAGTTTTTCTAAGGCAGGTTGTGCCAGGATTGCTCGTGGAGAAGGGAAAAATCCCCTCAATAATTTTTATCAAATTTTCTTGCTATGGATTGCCAAGTTTGGCATCCAGATTGTACTCAAAAAATTCACTACATAATAATAATAATAATAATAATAAAACTCTCATCTGCTGCATCAATTTTCCCACATTGGTTTTTTCAGAGACATTTGTCCAAAAATAATGGTGTCATTTTTATTGCGTGTGTGCTCTATATTTCTCAGTTCCAACATTTTATTCTCCACTGCGCTTTTTATGGTTAAAATTGAAGTTGTGATTTTATTCATTGTTTGTCGTAGCAAATAAACTGCACTTAATATTAATCAGTTAGAAAAATAATTTCCAGTTGCTACAATAGAATTGAAAATTTCATATCCTTTAGGTGTAAATTGCATTTATTAATATTGTAAAAGCAAAATCTAGCATGCTACAACAAATATAGCATGATCTTTTTTTAGACACTTGAGGCCATTTAGAGCTCTTTGTTGATGTACTTTTGGTTCAAAGATGGATTGCACTCGATGTTGTTTTGGTTATATGCACTAGTTGTATGATTGAATTTGTATCATCATCGTGTAAATGTTTTATTTTCTAAATTGAATAGTTGTCTATATTTCATTTGTTATATGTAATTCACTAATTTGTTTTATATATATCTACAAAACGTGTACTCCGTGTCCTATTCAGAGGGTCACTGTGTCACTTATCGGATAGTCATATTTTTG
The DNA here is from genome assembly GCA_000404065.3 of Pinus taeda. Lineage (NCBI taxonomy): Eukaryota > Viridiplantae > Streptophyta > Pinopsida > Pinales > Pinaceae > Pinus > Pinus taeda. The sequence continues at coordinate 112,035 of APFE030931257.1, read as the reverse complement.
TGTCCTCGGTGTCTCGTGTCATCATGTCATGTGACTTAGGTGGAAAGTGTGCTTGAACATTTGTAACTCTTATCTTGGCCTTCAAGGCTTTGTCGGTACCTTATCCCATAAACATTAGACCCTTATCACTATTGAACCCTCCTTTATTGAAGACATTTATAGGTGATTTGTCTGCAAGCTGCCTAGAGAGCCATTTGGCTTGAGTCATCTAACCTCTAAGTCTTGCCAAGGAAGCCTCACTTATGGGGATAACATCCAACCACATATTAGCAAGAGAGAGGCCATTGAGGTGACAGTGATGGCTAATCTCTTTATTTCCATAAGACCTAGATTGTGTAGTGAGGCTTTGCACTAGGCCTGCTAGATTTTGCAGTAACAGGGCCTTTGGAGAATGGTTTTCCAAAACACATTTAAGGTCTGAAACCAATCACAATCTAATATGCTGACATCGAGCAATTTGATTGTTATCAAATATTTTTGGCACGTTAAACATTGTACTCCTCAATTGGCCATGACAATTCTAGACCGTTGATTGTGAACACCTCTCAACCATCTGATCTAAGCATCAATTAAATTGTCAATTTACTGCTCTTCTGACTCGAGACTAAGGATTTAGACATTTGGTTATGTGCCTAGTCAGCTGACCTTTCAGATTAAACCCTGCTTGACTATGTCTTGAATTAAACTCATGTACAAATCAATTTTTTCTAATTTTTCAGACTTAAAATTAAGATTTTGATTAAAAAGAAACTCTGGAAAATTAGAGTTAACCAAGTAGTGGAAAACAGAAAATTAGTTGCTAATGCAGCTAAACTCTATTGCAATGGATGCGAAAGCAGACATGTTGCCCTTGTTGCTTATATTGGAAGGGGAAACTCTTATCACTCTGCTGCAACATAGTAATGTAAGACTGTTTGATGTATCTCTTCTTTTTGCATTAATGAAATATATGACACATTTTTTTCAAGAAAAAACCAGAAAAATTGGAAAGTTGTAGATATCTCCAAATGCGTATAGAGAAGAAAAATAGAGCGTCAGAAATGACAATATGATTTAGATTGCTGTGTTGGCCTTTGTACTCTCTTTTAGAGAAAAGCTGAAACCAAAGAAAAACTAGCCCTAGCAAGTTACTGTTTGGCCTTTAAATGAAACTTTAAATGTTGTGGTTGCTACTTTCTTTGTTGTTTAGGGTTTTAATAAAGTTTGAAAAAAATGTAGAAAACAAGTAGGGGACATTTGTTAAATGGGAAGTTCCAATAATTTCAGTCTCAAATTATCAAATAGCCACACCATCAAAGCTATGTTAGCATTTAAAAAAGCATAGTTTAATTAATAGATGTTTTGGTCTTTTCTGCGGGAATCCAGTGATACGATTTTGGGCGAGATTGTGATTTTTTGCTGTTTAAAATGTGTTTTTGAATGCATAAATAGATTTAACGCATTAAAAAAACCTAGAATACTTGAATTCTGTGTATTACACAACTCAAACCTACCATTCTAAAAAAATCTATATCTGTAATGACCCCGGTAAATTTATAAATAATTCTTCTGTTGTTACCATTATAGGTAAAAACATTGAACAAGGATTATTGTTTTTTTTTAATGATTGAAATATTATTAACTCAGAATTTGAGCATGGATTGAGTAAATCACATGTAGTAACTTCGCATGAGGAAGTTATTCTCTTTTCTTGATAATGTTAAAAAAAACAGTGACCAACAGAAGAGGGGGAAACCCTAACTGTTTTTTCTTCTTTCCTTAGTAAATATGGGGAAGGAAAAGAGACCGGGCTGTTGAGGAACAGACGGGAGGAAAGAAAAGAAAGCATGCTAAGTCTGGTGAAGACTAGATAGCATGGCACGGATGGTGCACTGAATTTGCTGAAGGCAGTGGTCTGGCAAATACGCTTGGGGGGAGATTCGGTTTTATTGACGAGTCTCGTGGACGGGAGGAAAGACAAGCAAGAAAACAGTTTCCCAAACTCTGGAGAGGTGTGGGAACAGTTAGAGCAGAAGTACAGGTAAGTATGACTGTGGATTCCATTTTTGTTCATAAAAGATTGTATCATTAAGGAGCACCACGTTGGTGGATTAAGTATATGGATAAACTGTTTGCTTAAAAGAAGACCTAGCAGTATTATGTACGGGACATGGTTATGGACCCTGTTCGGAAACAATATTGGCAAAACTCAACTAAGCTAGGAGTAGGGGTTCTTGCGTTTAAGGAGGTTACAAGTATCCGTTAAGACTCCTGTAACCCCTTAAGAACCAGTAAAAGAAACCTGGGAGGCTGTAGGTTACATTAAAAAAAAGAGAAAATATTCATAAGTCTGTGACCACAGCGAATCAGAAATAGTAAATTGTAAGTAAAAATTGTAAACAAATTTTAGAAGTAAGGAGTATACAGCTCTGGAGACCCATGATAGAAAAGAACAGAGCAAAATCCTCTGCGATTGAGTATAACAGGGAAGTTCTTTTAAAGAAAAACTGTAGTGAAACTACATTACAAATAAATAAATACCAAATAGAAATATCAGGACATAACATTACAGTTAAAGCCCAGGACAATGTCGACACAACGCCTGTAGAATCACATAGAGTCAGAATGTGGTTGGCGGAAACGTATAAATCGACTGCAAGAACCTTGAATATAATCACCATTTGGCATATGCATACACAGATACTTTTTCAAGCAAGTAATGAACGGAAACATTTAGAACCCGAAGGACTAATTCAAATACTATAACAGTCCGAACCGAATGACCTCGGTTCTCTATGAAAACAGTCATGGCAGAATAACGAGAGCCAGATGAAAGAAATTTCAAGCATTGAAAACCTTTTCAAAAAATAAGAATCTTTATCAGGCATTTCTGAATGCTGCGCGCTAATATATATCAACCAAAACAACAAAATCGAATATATGTAAATCTCATAACAGAAGAATAGCTGAGTGAATTATGAAATAAAATGTTTTCAAATAAAAGAAATTCCTCCATGCCGAGACCTGTAGGTTGAATCCGCAGAACCATACTAAGGATTCGGGACCCTAGGCTCAGAATTTCATAACTTACATCAGAACAAAAGAAGCACAGAAGGAAAATATAAACCGCATATTATATTAACAGTAATTTGTTCAAGAGCATGCAGACGGGATAGGACCCGGTCGGAGGAGTACAACAAAACCCTTATAGCAGAACGAAAACAATACCCATATAACTCTCGGCCAGGTAGCCATCATATAACCAGTACTGAACATATATTACATCCAAATAAATACCGGACTGTTGTCCTCAAATAAACAAAATACATAGCGATACAATCATTTAAGTTTTACGAGGATAGAAGCCTCATTAGGAAACGACTATGAATGGCTCACACAGCCAAGAGACAATCATAGGCATCCTTCGAAACTATCACTGAACCTGACAATGAAATGATTAAGGTTAAGCCGTGGAACCGGCATCCTGCCCAAACAATAGCCGGGGTAGCAAGGGTTCGGTTGAACTCACCTGGGAAGTTCATCATTATATACGAGCAAGGACGGTTACCCTTCCATCCTCGGCGACGAACGATCCAAGCTCTGCCATTCACACAATGAAACCAGTTAGAACCATCCACAGCTACCATAAGAATCTAAATCAATTTCAGGATTAACGCAAAGAAATAGAAAGCGTGAATGTTACCTGCGTGGCTGAGCAAGGTCGAAGCCTTCGGCTCACCTTCGAACGGAATGGGCAAGAACAAATCTCTGTATCAGCTCACCTTCGAACGGAATGTATCAAAGCCGTAGCCGGAGGAACCCTCTGGAGGCGGGCTCGCAAACACAAATGAAGACCCTAAACCCTTAGATGCTGCCTTGTATAACAGGACAATGCTTAACAACCGTTCGATGGAGGGAAGTGAATACCCTCCGTCGATTTCCTCCAGAATCCCGAGGATCGAGTTCCCTACAGAAAGTATTAAATGTCAACAGCTATCAACAGCAATCTCCGGAAGTGCCAGCGTAGATGGGGTAAGCAAATCTCGAGGGAAGTCCACCTGTCATCCTCTCGGGCAGTTGACATTAATTCATTTTGGAAAAATCAAACCGCCATTGTACCAACAGTAATAACCTCTGGTACATAAAATCGGAATGCCAAATCAAGGATTAAGTGTAAAGGTTGATATGACCATAGTATCTACCATATAAGGTTGGCACGGTAAATATACCGTGTAGATTAATGTATATTGGTAAAACCAATTAATTTTTTTTTTTTTATCAATATTTTATTCTGATAGGAGTTGTGACATGTGGTATCAGAGCCCAGTTACAAAACTGAGGCCTCTGAGGAAATAAAACTAAATATATATATATATATATATATAAAAGTGGCATACAGAAATATTATCAATGATAAAATACATTTAACCGTTTAGTTGCTAATAGCATGCTAATTCTTCTCTCATTGTTGTCATTTAACTTCATGATCAAGTACAGGACCAGAAGTCCAAGGAACTGCAGTATGAGGAGGACAAATAGTACATCTCGCAGATATGCGATGGGACAGGGAGCACATGGTCCCGAAAACAACCCTGAGCTATGGGTACAGCTCGGGGAAGAAGCCAGAGTTACAAACCAGGCAATTTTGGAAACAGTGCAGGAGCTTAAGAATGAGATGGCTCGGTTACGAGAAGACAATGCACGATTAAAAATGGAACAGAAAAGAATTTTAAAAAATCTGTCCGACAGGCAGAACCAACCGCCAGTTAATCCTAGCACAGAACAGCAGAGAATATCAGAAGAACAGAACCATCATATACCCCCTGAGAGATCAGAAGAACAAGAGGAATGTTCTGACAATGCATTTGAACAACAAACTTCAAAAAGGCAAAGGGTGGAGTTGCAAGGAGAGTTCCGCAAGATTAAACCACCACACTTTGACGGGGAACAAGAAGAAGCAGCTGAAGCATGGTTAATTAATATGAATAAGTATTTTCAGCTGTACGAGTATGACCATAACCTTAAAGCACGGTTGGCTATTTTTCAATTGCAGGGAAAGGCCACCCTATGGTGGGAAGAAATTAAAATTGTAAAGGGAGTGACTGAACAAACAATTACTTGGGAAAATTTCCAAAGGTACTTTAAGGAGAGATATTTGACCGAGCGCTTCTACAATGAAAAGGCAAGAGAATTCCATGATTTGCGGTTAGGACAATAGACTATGGACAAATTTATCACCCGTTTTACCTCCTTGCTCCGCTATGTGCCATATATAAGAGAGGAAAAAGCAAAAGTGCAACGATTTGCTAGCAGTCTGCCACCGTATATGCAGGAGAGGATCGAGTTTGACAATCCAAAGTCAATGGACGAAGCAATCCGTAAAGCCAAGATCTGTTATCAACAAAGTAAACAAAAAGGGAAGACTGCTGGCAGAAAATGGAATGAGAAAAAGGGCTTCAAGTCAATCGGACATAATAAAGGAAATCGCAGTGGCAGAAGCAAAGGAAGTGGCAAGGGACCAAACAGCAGAAGTACACCAAGAACTGCATCCAAATTTAGGACAGCGAATGAATCCAGGGTCAGTGAGCAACATGCAAGATTGGACAGCGAAGAGACAGCAAGGCCTCCGGTGTAGTGCTGGGGTTGTGGGGGGCCACACTATGTCAAAAATTGTCCACAGCGGAAGGGAACGGAACAACTATCCCAAATCCATGAAGCCTCAACGGTCGGCGAAGTTGGACGTAGCGTACCAAGGATTAATGCAGCTCTGGATGATCGACAGGCGGAATATCAACCAACCATGGTCGAATTTGAAGGTAAAATCTCAGACCTTATCATAGCTGTTTTAATTGACCTAGGGGCTACACTAAGTTATATGAGTCCAAAGGTAGTGGAACGTTGTAATTTGCAGCCTGTTAAATTCAAAAACCCATGGCTAGTACAACTAGCTACGGGAGCCAAGAGGCGAGTAACAGCAAAAATCAATGACTGGTCTTTCACCATAGTTGGACAACCAGTAATGGCTGATCTGAACGTACTCCCCCTCGGTTGATATGATATTTTAATTGGCATGGATTGGTTGGAAAGGCACTGGTCGTTAGTTGATTGTAAAACCAAGATTATTTATTATAAAGATCAACATGGAGCTAGAAAAAAAAATGCAAGGAATTAAGCGACCAGTGCAGATCCGACCAATAACCGCAACCCAACTAGCAAAATGTATCCGAAAAGGGTGCCAGATTTATGCTATTCAAGTAGGTTATGCGGATTCGAAGGACAAAACAGCTACATTGGATAATATTCCTATAATACAAGAGTTTGCAGATGTATTTCCGGAAGAGATCCCCGGACTACCGCCAAAAAGGAATATAGATTTTACCATTGAGTTGGTACCGAGCGCAGCCCCAGTGTCACGAGCACCCTACAAAATGAGTGTGCCTGAATTAACAGAATTGAAAATGCAGCTGCAAGAATTACTAGATAAAAACTATATTCGACCCAGCGTGTCCCCATGGGGAGCCCCAGTATTATTTGTAGAATCACATAGAGTTAGAATGTGGTTGGCGGAAATGTATAAATCGACTGCAAGAACCTTGAATATAATCACCATTCGGCATATGCATACACAGATACTTTTTCAAGCAAGTAATGAACGGAAACATTTAGAACTCGAAGGACTAATTCAAATACTATAACAGTCCGAACCAAATGACCTCGGTTCTCTATGAAAACAGTCATGGCAGAATAACGAGAGCTAGATGAAAGAAATTTCAAGCATTGAAAACCTTTTAAAAAAATAAGAATCTTTCTCAGGCATTTCTGAATGTTGCGCGTTAATATATATCAACCAAAACAACAAAATCGAATATATGTAAATCTCATAACAGAAGAATAGCCGAGCGAATTATGAAATAAAATGTTTTCAAATAAAAGAAATTCCTCCATGCCGAAACCTGTAGGTTGAATCCGCAGAACCATACTAAGGATTCGGGACCCCAGGCTCAGAATTTCATAACTTACATCAGAACAAAAGAAGCACAGAAGGAAAATATAAACTGTATATTATATTAACAGTAAATTTGTTCAAGAGCATGCAGACGGGATAGGACCCGGTTGGAGGAGTACAACAAAACCCTTATAGCAGAACGAAAACAATACCCATATAACTCTCAGCCAGGTAGCCATCATATAACCAGTACTGAACATATATTACATCCAAATAAATACCAGACTGTTGTCCTCAAATAAACAAAATACATAGCGATACAGTCATTTAAGTTTTATGAGGATAGAAGCCTCATTAGGAAACGACTATGAATGGCTCACACAGCCGAGAGACAATCGTAGGCATCCTCCGAAACTATCACTGAACCTGACAATGCAATGATTAAGGTTAAGCCGTGGAACCGACATCCTGCGCAAACAATAGTCGGGGTAGCAAGGGTTCGGTTGAACTCACCTGGGAAGTTCATCATTATATACGAGCAAGGACGTTACCCTTCCATCCTCGGCGATGAACAATCCAAGCTCTGCCATTCACACAGTGAAACCAGTTAGAACCATCCATAGCTACCATAAGAATCTAAATCAATTTCAGGATTAACGCAAAGAAATAGAAAGCGTGAATGTTACTTGCGCTGCTGAGCAAAGTCGAAGCCTTCGGCTCACCTTCGAACGGAATGGGCAAGAACAAATCTCTGTATCGGCTCACCTTCGAATGGAATGGGCAAGAACAAATCTCTGTATCGGCTCACCTTCGAACGGAATGTATCAAAGCCGTAGCCGGAGGAACCCTCTGGAAGCGGGCTCGCAAACACAAATGAAGACCCTAAACCCTTAGACGTTGCCTTGTATAACAGGACAGTGCTTAACAACCGTTCGATGGAGGGAAGTGAATACCCTCCGTCGATTTCCTCCAGAATCCTGAGGATCGAGTTCCCTAGAGAAAGTATTAAATGTCAACAGCTATCAACAACAGTCTCTGGAAGTGCCAGCGCAGATGGGGTAAGCAAATCTCGAGGGAAGTCCACCTGTCATCCTCTCGGGCAGTTGACATTAATTCATTTTGGAAAAATCAAACCACCATCGTACCAATAGTAATAACCTCTGGTACATAAAATCCGAATGCCGAATCAAGGATTAAGTGTAAAGGTTGATATGACCATAGTATCTACCATATAAGGTTGGCACGGTAAATATACCGTGTAGATTAATGTATATTGGTAAAACCAATTAAAAAAAAAAAATTATCAATATTTTATTCTGATAGGAGTTGTGACAATATCAGATTTTAGGCAAAATTGAATAGGGAAAACATGCTCGGGAAAAGACCAAAACATCTATTAATTATACTATGATCTAAAAAGACAAAACAAACCGAACAACTACAAAAAGTAAGAGGACCTTGTCATGGAAGCATCACATACCTGCAGCCGTGCCAAAGAAGGCAGAGCAATTGGTGTTCATCATCGTGAGTACCAGCTGAGACCCATTAAGCACGCTCGAATTCCTATTCACATCCTCGACCGCCAACTCAATGGCTTTCTTTGCAACTTTCCCGATGGTGGAATCATATGCAACAAGCGCACCAATATTTACAACATCGGGTCTCTTAACAAGCCCTGCATCCTGTGCAGCAATACACCCGGGGAAAGATATATACAGGCTCAGCACCACAAAAGTCACAAGCTTCCAGTCCATTTCTAAGAGCACTGATACCTTACTCTTGAAACTCTATTGAATGCCCAGGAATTGAAGCAAATGTGCTTCTGACAGCAGCCTAAATGTTCAACAATAATAAGGATAGGATTACAGGCTACAGCAATGCCTAATAAATATGATTGAGAGGTCTTCCGAGATTAATACACCAAGCTCTGAGATCAGATAAACCATGGTTAAATAAAGGCAAAGTGAAAATACTTTAGCTACATATTCTGATCTAGGAAGATAAGGATAGCTTCCCAGATGGGTTTGGCATATGATCAGAAATAGAGAGCTTTACATGACAGTGTTTTCAAGACAACCAAAGACGTAAATATGAGAATTCATTTGCATGAGGTTTGAAAGCACAAGCAGTAGGAATTAAGCTTTAATGGCTGGAAATTCGATCCTTCTTCAGTATATTTTTTAATCTTAAATCGCCTTTAACTCTGAAATTTGAAAGATGGGTAATTTCCAGGAGGTAGAGAAGGCAATGGGAAGCTGGCAATCAAGAAACTGTTCATTAAAGGCGGGTGGATTACAGAGAGAACCTTGCACGATGTGGAGACCAAAGCTAAATCGAAGGTTAGCAATCCTCTGGATCCCTGGCTTTGACAAAATGCCATTGGACGTAGACGCATTGCTGTTGTACAATTAGATTCCCATTGCCATTTGTGACGAATTAATTCGAGGGAAAAATGTGAAACATGTTTATTGGTGGGAAGAAGATATTTGGTACTAAAAGATGGTGCCAGTGAGCCGTATCTTTATCACAGTACCAAGATCTCGTACAACAAATAGAATCTCACTGAGCCCACCATCAATCCACCAGTCATGTCCTAGAATATTGAACGTGACATTCAGCGACATCCATAATCTTGTGCACTTCCATGGGGATGGGCATCGAGATCAAAGCCAAATTCGTCACATCCGGCAACATCCACATTCCTGTACATTGCTCACATCATGGTTTTTGGATGTGAAAGTCAAGTTGATCAGGCAAATATTCACATTTTTGCATTTTCCACGTGATGATTGTCCGGATGTGATAACTTAGTTTTTGATTGCATTTCACATTAGGATAAACATCTGTGCATATTTTTACCATGGTTATATATTTCTATAAAAGAGTATTTTAAAAATGTTATTATTTTATTTTATTTATATTTTTATTTTTAATAATATAAATTAAATTTAGTTTATCATGGTGGGTGAATGTGTACGGTTGTTTTTATTATATGGGCTGAAAAGTAAGGTATATGTTTTTGTCTTAAAAAAAACCAAAAAAATGGTTTTCAATTGGTTTGAAATTTCTAAATATATTTTAGAAGTAATTAAAATTTTGAAAAACTTTAATATTTTTAAAAAAATTAAAATTAAATTTCTATCTTTTAATGATTCATTTACATAAATGATTGATTTCATGGTGTTTTTAAATTGAAAAAAAAAAGAAATATATATATATATATATATATAATAATCAAAAAATATTATATGCAAACTTAAGTCATACATTAATTAATAAAAATTACATCAAATCTAAATATTTATGAAAATGATATGTCATTATATGAAGTATCAAACTAAATGTCTTGATATTTAATAAAGAGTACACTTATCAAATCTATTTTAATATTTATTTTCACTACATAAATGTAACACCTTCCGGGCGTAACAATTATTTTATTTTGTTGGCAAACCGGACCCAATGACATTTTGGATGGATAAGCTAAATGGTAATAATATTGTTTTTCTTTTTATATATATTATGAAATTTCAAAAATCAAGAAGGGAGACCAGAAACTAATTCAAACCTCCAAGCCTTTAGGAACAGCTAAAACAGTTATATCTTTCTTTCCTCGAGATAAAAGGAGATCTCAGTAGAAAGAAAGGGGTTCGGTCTATTTTGGAAAAGAAGTGGAAGTGAAGTAACAGAAGGAGCGTCCAAGACTTGATCCAGTGGACCACCTCGTTACGGAAAGAAATCACATGCTGGAAGATTGGACTATAGTCTTGAGGTCTGTAGCCTGATTCAAGAATAACTAGCACTGTTGCATGTTGTTCTGGAGCGGAAGCTCGGTGGTAGAAGAGGACGTTATTGTCCTTCTTATAGTTGGGTGGAGAAGGTCTCACCCTGTTGAATTCGAGGAAATTTCAGAGAACATATAAGTATCTAGGATTGGTCTTTAACCTGTACTTTTGCATGGATGGGTACTTACTAAAGTTAAGGTTGAAACTGAGTCAATAAATTCTAGAATTTATATCTTGTTGGTGTTTATTAGTTGAAAGTGATTGGTAAATGTTTAAAGTTTTGTTTTACATTTGGCAGTTGCACGCTCGTAGGAAAATGGGGCAATATTTAGTGTTGGTGTGTTGGTGTAAACATTGCCTTAAGAAGTAAAGGGGATAAATGAAGGAATGGAAATTAATAAACCCCACAACCAACTAGGACAACAAAGGGGAAATATTGTTAGAGCTTAGAAACAAGAAAACAGTAAACCCGGAAAACAATAATACAAGGAATTTGAACCAAAAAATAACTAAAGTATACAAGTATGTTGCATGTAATATAATCCTGAGAAGTAATTGAATATCAGAAATGTAGTGTTGTTGTGTTTGATGAACCCAGGGTTTTATTAAAACAAAGGAAGGTGTAATTCTGAAGACATTCTGACAATGCACAGGATCATAACAAGGAGTTAGGACCAACTCAATCTAGTCCCCTACATGACTGTGCATAGATAGGTACTTCAGAATCCATTAATAACCCTAGATATATTAAAGAAAAGTAAATAATGAAATGTTGATTATAGTAATAGTTGTAGCATGTATAATGATGAGCATAAGAAAAACTCGAACTGGAGCATCAATCTGTTGCTTAAAAGAGAGTCTATTATGTATAGAAGATTTTTAAAGATTACATACCGAACTATAAAGATTGTGCAAATATAACCATAATAATCATGAATAGAACGAGATTCATTATAACCATAATAATCATGAGTAGAACGAGATTCATTATAACCCGTTAGGACTGTATACAAAAAGGAACTCATAGTGTACGATTTTAAGCATATTTCTCAAGCCAAAAACTAAAGATTTATATATGAACTGTTTAATTAAGAATATCAATTAAAGGCCCCATATGCCTTACATAGTAGCTATACAAAGAACCCTTGCCGCAGAGAACTTTGCTTTACACGAAAAGACAAAGGGACTTAAAAAAAAACATTGCTACATTCAAGATAACTCTTGAGCAAAAACCCGCATTCTAAAACCTATATGCCAACAAGCCACAAGCTAATAGATAAGCACTTGCAGTTTAGGATATCAGAGCCTAGAAGCCACCATCTGAAACCCTTATGAAGGTGCGCCTACAAGTGGCAAACCATGCAGAGGATAAAAACCATAAGAGAGTTTAAACTAGTTAAGTAATATGAGTAACTGCAAAGAAAGTGAATGGTTAGCAAAATTACCGATTTCAGGGGGTTTCAGTTTCCCGAGACCCTGAAACTCCATCCTCAAGACTTGATTCTAGAGACGTTGTTTCCTCATAATAGAGAAGTTTTCTGGAGGAAGGGTAACTGCATAAGACACAACCATAGAACAAATAAGAGCAAAATAAACACAAAATCTGAGTCGTATGCAATGAATAAGAACAAATGACTTTTAAATTAATCTACCTGTACAGGTGAGCATTCTGAACTCCTCCCAAATTTGAAGAGACCACAGGGATGAAACCCTTTGTAGATCCGAGTGGCAGAAGAATGAATTGTGGGAACAAAGAATAATACCATGAACAATGCAAGTCTGGCGGAAGAATCACCTGAAACTAGATGGATTGACCCTTAGCAGAGGTTGCATTAGTGTCGAGTTGCAGAGCTTGGTCCGAGTGTAAAATAGGAGAAAAATGACAAACTGAGGACAAGGTTACCAGCGACCAAAACCCTAACCATTTGTAAGTGATTTCCTGTCATCAAATCAACCGTTGTGAAATCAATGACCGTCAAATGCCCAGCTGTCCAATGTGGTGAGACCCAACTGTAAACCATGTACCCTTCTCGATACTTTAAGCATTAAATATAAGGTTCAGGTTAAGCCATAAGGTTAAAAAATGATGCCAAAATAAAATTACATGTGACCTGTTTTGTATTCCACCTTTGATTACCTATATACACATATCATATAACATATTGCTATAATGTGATTAGACGGGTATGGTGATCACATATTAGGGACTGGTACATTCTATTTAAAAAGGTAAATAATTTTTTATTTTTTTATTTTTGTGTCTATCAACTTATTAGTTTAAGGCTTACATGTTACAAGTGGTATCAGAGCCACAGGTTTAAACTCTATGGCCTTGGGAAAGAAAATTGTTAATAACCAAATGTTTAAATGCACAGAGTGGAGCAAAAGGGAATAATATGAGAATGGGACAAGGAACTACCCCACCTAACCCAGAAATGTGGGTTCAATTGGGGGAGAATAGGACAAATGAGAATGTTGTATTACTAGAGATTGTTCAATAGATACGAGCAAAAATGATGAACTTGTGCATTGGCAATGAGAGACTATGGTTAGAACAGGAGAGAATCTTGAAAAGTCTCTCAGACTGACAGAATATGAGGGATCCAAATCCTAGTGCAAACAAAGAACACAAAGAGGAGACAAGGAAGCAACAGAGAAGTCCTATGGAAACCAAGGAAACTCGGATGAATAATAATGAGGCAGAATCTGGGAATACTTCCAAAGGTAGAGGGAGTACGAAGCCAAGAATTGAGTTACAGGGGGAGTTTAAGGAAATAAAACCTCCATTGTTTGATGGTGAAGCAGAAGAAGCAAGAATTCCATGACGTGTGGTTGGGACAATAGTCCATGGATGAGTTTATAGCCAAATTTACTTCCCTACTGCTCTACGTTCCATATATATGAGAAGAAAATAAGAAGGTACAAAGCTTCCTAAGTAGTTTACCTGCTCATATGAAAGAACGAATAGAGTTAGATAACCCTAAAATAATGGATGAAACTATTTGAAAGGCCCATATATGTTATCAGCAGATGCGGCAGAAAGGTGAAGGTAATAAGAGTTGGTCGGGAAAAAGAGGACAGAAGGGGTTTTACAGCAATTTTATGGGTAACAAATCAGGGTGAATGAAGCCTGTACCCAGAAAAATAGGGGGAGGAACCTTTGGAAAGTTTCAGCAACGAAACCAGAACCCAGATGAAGCCAAAACAACATAAACTCATAATAAGGCAGAACTCAGACAACCACCAAAACTACCCCTGCAGTGTTGGGGAACCCCGCTACCACAAGAATTGTCCTCATCGCACCAGAAATGGAATTACAACAAGTGTTCAGGAGGCTTCCATGGTTGGAGATGTGGCCAGAAACATACCCAAGATCAATGATGCCTTAGAGGATCAGTAGGCAGAGTATCAGTCCACTATGGTGGAATTTAAAGGTAAGATAGCTAACCAGACTATGTTTATTTTGATTGACCCTAGAGCAATTCTTAATTATGTTAGTCCAAAAATAGTCAAAATATGTCAATTATCAAATATGAAATTTAAAACCTCCTGGTTGGTGCAATTAGCCATAGGGGAAAAATGTAGAGTGACAACCAAGGTAGAGAATTGCCCTGTAGAAATTGCAGGACAACCCACCAAAGTAAATTTAAATATATTACCTTTGGGTTCTTATGATGTATTCATTGGAATGGATTGGTTGGAAGGACATGGGTCCTTAGTAAATTGGAAGGATAAAACCATCAGTTTCCTCACATAGGAAGGAAACAAACAAGAAATACAAGGTATTATAAGAAATATTAAGTTGTGGTCAATCACCGCTAACCAGTTAAAGAAATGTGTCCGGAACGGTTGTCAAATATACGTGGTACATGTTGGATATACCAACTCGAAGGATAAATTGGCATCTTTGGAAAATATACCGATTGTCCAAGAGTTTATTGATGTATTTCCGGAAGACATACATGGGTTACCTTCAAAAAGAAGCATTGAATTCACCATAGAACTTATTCCTAGAGTTGCCTCGATGTCAAAGACACCCTACCGTATGAGTATTCCTGAGTTGATTGAACTCAAAATGCAGCTACAAGAATTAATTGGTAAAGGGTACATCTAATGTGGATGCTTTAAGCAAGAAAGTTCAGTGTGCGTACAGAATTCAATATCATCATGTGAAGTTTGGTGTGACCGAACAGCTCAAGGAAGCCGCCCTTAAGGATCCTGAATATAATTTTTTATGGCAACAAACTATGCAAATGCAGGACTCAGGAAAACCAACTAAGTATGGCATTTATGATCGAAAATTGTTGAACTTTAAAGGAAAGGTGTATGTCCCCAATCAGGTAAGCTTCAAACAAATGTTGTTAGATGAGTTTCATCGCAGTCCTTATGCTGCACACTCAGGTTATCAGAATTATTCTATGCAATAAGAAAATATATTTTTGGCCTGGAATTAGGAAGGACATCATGTTGTATTTGGAAAAGTGTTTGGAGTGCCAACAGGTTAAAGTTGAGCATCAACACCCTGTTGGACTACTCCAACCACTCCCTATACCTGAGTGGAAATCGAAAATGATTACATTGGACTTCATAACTGCAGTTCCAAGAACCTGAAAGCAGCATGACTCCATCATGGTGGTGGTGGACAAGTTGATCATTTTATTCTTGTTAAGTCCACTTATAAAGTTGTGGAAACAGAAGACATCTTTATGAGGGAAATATTTCAACTGCACAATATGCCAAAAGTAGTAATATCATATAAAGATGTCACATTTACATGTGCATTCTGGGAAGCTCTTTTTACAGGGCTAAGTACTCAGATCCAATTTAGCACTACCTATCATCCTCAGACGGATGGGAAAATGGAGCGGGTCAATCAAGTGTTTGAAGACATGTTGCAATTGTATGTGATGCAACAACCAACCAAATGGGAGGATTACCTCCATTTGGTTGAATTTGCTTATAACAATAGCTACCATGAATCGTTAAAGATGAGCTCCTATGGAGTGTTTTATGGAAGAAGGTGTAGGACTCTCACTGGGTGGCATAACCCATAAGATAAAATGATCATACGGACCCGAAATGTTAGCAGAAATGGAACAAGAAGTGAAGAAAGTTAGACAGAACTTGAAAGCGGCTCAAGACAGACAAAAAATTTATGCAGATAAAAAGCGAAGTTTCAAGGAATACTAAGTTATGGATCATGTTTATGTCTGGATAAAACCCAAGAATAACACTTTGCAGTGGGGTACTTGTGCTAAATTGGCACCCCGCTACTGTGGCCCTTTCTAAGTCTTGGAAGGGTAGGACCAATAGCTTATCAAATTTCTCTACCTCATCAGATAAAAGTACATAATGTGTTTAACATATCACTATTAAAGAAATATGTGTATGATCCCATACACATTAGCAGTTGGAAATATGTGCAAGTAAGTATGTATGAATTTGAGTTATATTATAACTGAGCAAAAGGAATAACTAATGGTGATAATGGTGTTTTGGTAAGTTGAACTGGATGGGGAATTTTTGATAGAACCCTTGCATATTCTCAATCGGAGAGGAACAATGTTGCAGAAGCGAGTTATCACCTAAGCTAAAGTGCAATGGAAGCAATTTAGCCCAGAGGAAGCTACTTGGGAAGATGAAATTATACTGAGACAAGCTTATCCTTCTCTATTTCATGGGTTATAGTAGACACCGACAACGATGTTTTGCTTAGGGGGAAGATGTAACACCTTCCGGATAGTAGTTAGAACTATTTTCTTTTGTTGGTAAACGAGAGTTTGGAAAATCCAATGACATTTTGGATGGATAATTTAAATGGTCATAATATTGTTTTTCTTTTTATATATATTATGAAACTTCAGAATTCAAGAAGGGAGACCGAA
Organism: Pinus taeda; assembly: GCA_000404065.3. Taxonomy (NCBI): domain Eukaryota; kingdom Viridiplantae; phylum Streptophyta; class Pinopsida; order Pinales; family Pinaceae; genus Pinus; species Pinus taeda. The sequence continues at coordinate 95,440 of APFE030931257.1, read as the reverse complement.
AACGAATTACAACCTCCAGGCAGTTAGGAACAATTAAAACAATTATACCTTTCTTTCCGTAACGAATAAAATATATAAATAATATAAATATAATGTAAAAGATAATAATCATAAATAATAGTTAAGTTAAGCTAATAATTGGTTGAAGAGGCATGTCTAATAGGACATGACTCCATGAAGAGACACTTGCGTGATAAATAACATGCTCTTGTTCGCATTGTAAATCATTACATTCTTATTCTTATCCATATTTAATATATAAATTATATCCTTAATGGATATTTGAAAATCCAAGTCTTTGGAGAAAATCCCATTTATAAAGGAACTTTGTTCGCTCATTGGTATCAGACCACGTTTGGCTATCACCAGCCTTTGCTATCAACCTACATCACCTTGTTGATGCAATAATTGAAGCGTTTCGCTATATAGGGAGATTCTCCATTTTTAGGTCTTGGCCATTTGCTACTATAAAAAAATATAATAATAAGATAGAAGAAAGGGTATACAAAAAAAAAAAAAAGGAAAGAAGAAGAAGAAGAAAAAAGAAGAAAGAAAAAAGAGGAAAGGAAATAAATATTAAACAAACAAACAAAAAAGTGGAAAAAAATATATATAGAAAAAGGTTTTGCATTATTGATAAAGAGTGCGTAATAAAGATAAGCGGGAACCTTTTCAAGTATATTTAAGACTTTTTACGTGGAGAAGCGTGTGGTTTTAGAAGCTAGTGGTAAGTTTTACATTTTACGTGGAGAACATTAACTGAGGTTTTGAAAACAACCCATGGTAATTGCCCATGGTATTTTAAAAAGTTTAAAAAAGAAAAAAGGAATACGTTTTACTTTTTACGTGGAGAACATTTACTTTTTATGTGGAGAACATTTTAACGAAGGTTTTAAAAACAACCCATGGTATTTTAAAAGTTAAAGAAAAAAGAAAGATACAAAAGCTCTTACGTGAAAGGTAAATATTACCTTTACAGGAGGTTTTAAAAACAACCCATGGTAATAGCCCATGGTATTTTAAAAGTGAAAGATATTTTGATAACATTGGAGAAAAAAGGTGTGATCTAAATAATTTTAATCGTTCAAATCTAAAGATTGTGACCGTACCAAGAGTCACGTCTCATCCAAATTTTCCCAGAAAAAAAATTATTATTATAATTATAAAAAAGGATACTATATAAGCCTTATATAGTCAC
>APFE030931257.1:65041-92375 GCA_000404065.3 Pinus taeda | reverse complement strand
AGTTAAGTTAAGCTAATAATTAAGTTGAAGAGGCATGTCTAATAGGACATGACTCTTCATGAAGAGACACTTGCGTGATATATAAGCAAGCTTCTTGTTCTCATTGTAAATCATTATCATTCTTATTCTTATTCATATTTAATATATAATATTTATATCCTTAATGGATAATTTGATATTCCAAGTCTTTTGGAGTAATTAATTTATAGAAGGAACTTTGTTCGCTTCACTTTCCTGGAGATAAAAGGAGATCTTATTGGAAAGAAAGGGGTTCTATTTGTTTTGGAAAAGAAGTGGAAGTGAAGTAACAGAAGGAGTGTTCAGAGCTGGACTTGATCCAGTGGATCACCTCGTTGCGGAAAGGATTCAGAGTCTAGAAACTGGACTGTAGTCTTGAGGTCTATAGCCTAAATAAAAAATAACTATAATTGTTGCCAGTTGTTCTGGAGCGGAAGCTCGAGGGTTGAAGAGGATGCTATTGCCCTTCTTATAGTTGGGTGGAGAAGGTATTACCTTGTTGACTTCAAGGAAATTTCAAAGAACTGATAAGTATCTAAGATTGGTCTTTAACATGTACTTTTGCATGGATGAGTACTTACTAAATTTAAGGTTGAAACCGTGTCAATAAATTTTATAATTTATATGTTTCTGGTGTTTATAAGCTGAAAGTGATTGGTAAATGTTTTAAGTTTTGTTTTACATTTTGCAGTTGCAGACTCGTAGGAAAATGGGGCAATATTTAGTGTTGGTGTAAACATTGCATTAGGAAGTAAAGGGGATAAATGAAGGAATGGAAATTAATAAACCATGCAACCAACTAGGACAACAAATGGGGAAATACTATTAGAGCTTGGAACCAAGAAAACAGTAAACCTACAAAACAATAATACAAGGAATTTGAACCAGAAAACAACTAAAGCATACATGTATTTTGCATGTAATATAATCCTGAGAAGTAACTAAATATCAGAAATGTAGTGTTGCTATGTTTGATGAACCGAGGGTTTTATTAAAACAAAGGTGTAATTCTGAAGACATTCTGGCAATGCACAAGATCATAACAAGGGGTTAGGACCAACTCAATCCAGTCCCCTACATGACTATGCGTAGATAGGCACTTTAGAATCCACTAATGACCCTAAATATATTAAAGAAAAGTAAACAACGAAATGCTGACTGTAGTAATAGTTGTAGCATGTATAATGATGAGCATAAGAAAAAATCGAACTGGAGTATCAATCTGTTGCTTAAAAGAGAGTCTATTATGTATAGAAGTTTTTTAAAGATTGTGGAAATATAACCATGATAATCTTGAATAGAACGAGATTCATTATAACCATAATAATGCTGATCAGAATGAGATTCATTATAACCATAATAATCATGAGCATAATGAGGGTCATTATAACCATGTCACTAGGATTGTATACAAAAAGGAACTCAGAGTATCTAATTTTAAACCTATTACTAAGCCAAAAACCAGAGATTTATACAAGAACTGTTTAATTAAGAATATCAATTAAAGGCCTCATATGCCTTACACAGTAGCTATACAAAGAACCCTTGCCACAGAGAACTTTGCTTTAAACGAAATGAAAAAGGGAATAAAAAAAAAACATTGCTACATTCAAGATAACTCTTCAGCATAAACGAAGTCCAGAAACCCTAGTTCTAAACCCTATATGCTGACAGGTCACAAGCTAACAAATAGGCACCTAGAGTTTAGGATATCGGAGCTTGGAAGTCGCCATCTGAAACCCCTGTGAAGGTGTGCCTGCAAGTGGAAAACCATGCAGAGGGTAAAAACCCTAAGAGAGTTTGTATCTAAACCAGTTATGTAATATGAGTAACTGCAAAGAAAGTGAATGGGCGGAATAATTACCAATGTCAGGAGGTTTCGGTTTCCCGAAACTCTAAAACTCCATCCTTAAGACTTGATTCTAGAGATGTTTCCTCGTAATAAAGAAGCTTGTTGGAGGAAGGGTACCTACATAGGACGCAACCATATAACAAATAGGAGAAAAATAGACACAAAATCCTAGTCGTATGCAATGAATAAGAACAAATGACATTTAAATTAATCTACCTATACAGGCAAGAATTCTGAACTCTGTCCAGATTTGAAGAGACCACAGGGATGAAACCCTTTGCAGATCCAAGCAGCGAAAGAATGAACTGTGGGAACAAAGAACAATACCATGAATGGTGCAAGTCTTGTGGAAGAATCACTTGAAACTCGATGGATTGACCGTTAGTAGAGGTTGCATTAGCATCAAGTTGCAAAGTGTTGTCCGGGAGGAGAACAAGAGACAAATGAAAAACTGAGGCCAAGGGTACCTACGACTAGAACCCTAACCATTTTGAAGTGATTTCCTATTGTCGAATCAACCCTTGCGAAATCAACGACCGTGGGATGCCCAGGTGTTAGATGTGGTGAGACCTAGTTGTAAACCATGTACCCTTCTCGATACTTCAAGAATTAAATCTAAGGTTCAATTTTAGGCATAAGGTTAACAAATGATGCCACATTAAAATCACATGCGACCTGTACTGTATTCCACCTTTGATTACCTATATACACATATCATATAACATATTTCTATAATGTGATTAGACGGGCATGGTGATCACATATTAGGGACCGGTACTATATATTTAAAAAGGTAAATAATTTTTATTTTTGTGTGTGTGTGTGTATTATGTTAGTGTCGGTATCTTCATCCCTCAATCAGTGATCAAATTCTCTTGTTGCATTGCATGTTAGTTGTCTCACCTAATCAGCTGCATTCCATTAGGGTCATGGATCATGTGATGGTAGTGGCATATTATACATTTTCCCTCATGTTCTTTACCTGCTGGTCCATTTTTATACATCTAGATCATCTGCAGTCATTTTTTGTCTTTAAATCTGCAAAAGTCATTTTTAGGGTTTTAGGTCTCACTAGGTCTAGGGTTTTGTCAATAAGGTCTTGAAAACACTCAATAATGGTCAACAGGCACATGAGGAGCTCAAATAAAGTCTCAGCAACAATAATTTCAAAAATCACATGCTTAGTGATTGATTTTTCCACAAAACCCTGTTTTGAGGAAAAACAGAGTTTTTTTATGTTTAATGTACTAAATTTAATGTAAATTCATTTTCTCTATATGTAATAATTTCAAAGGCAGCCCGGGTCACCTTGCTAAACCTCTGCAACTCCAATTCCTACAAAAGAAACAAAATGTCAAAGCATTTAGTCCATCAAAGGCAAAAAGTAAAGCAAACTGCCCAAAACAAAGTTTCAAAAAGCAAGTGAAAATCAAACATTAGGAAAGTGGGTTTTCTTGAGTAAAAAATTAAATCCATTGCTATATAAAGTGTATTCATATCAAAGAGGTTCATTTGCATGCCAAAAATGAAGGAAAGAAAGTGAAATTTGCGTTTTCAAAGCCAAGGGAGTGATTTTGTAGTGAAAGGGTGAAAACTTGCAAGCGTGACGCACCTGGGCCAAGGGGCGGAGCACCGAGCCTACGCGGTGCACACAGAGCACAGTCCACATTGAAATTTTGTACTAGCGCGACGCACCTGTGAGGTGGCGTGGTGCACTAGTCAACAACACCTGAAATTCATCCAAACGCTTCCTCCAAACTCTCAAAATCGCTAATTCCTCATGGCACAAGTAAGTTGACACTTCAATATGCCTAATGCATGAGTTTGCTTCAGTCTTCTTGGTGATTCAATAGGGAAATATTGAAACCCTAGTTACCTGCACAGTTTGTTGAAAAAAAACTGCCTAGGGTTTAAAAATTGTTGTTTTTGCTGCTAAATCCTACCCTTATCATTTTCACTCCCTTACTCCCTCACTTGATTTTCTCCATCATTTGTCACTCATATTTACCCATTCTCTATTCCCCATATCCCTAAACTACTAACCCTAGTCCCTATCTTCACTTATCCCAAACCCTAATCAAATAATCCCAAACCCTAAATATTATTCCCTAAACCCTTTCATTCCCCAAAAACCCTACAAACAACATCCCCAACCTCTCATACACAGTTCCTCTTTAATTCTTATCTTTTAACAGCAAATTCCTATTGTCACTCTAAAATGTCTTCATACTCATCAAAGAAAACTCAAGCATTGGCAAACATGGAGTCAGATTGTTCTTATGACAGAAATGAGGAAACAGTTAGTGACTCTTCCAGAGAAATTCATGCACCAAGGAAACCTCATAAGAGTGGAAAACATAACTGGGAGGAGCCTACTTCACTTGCCAAGCTGTTGGTTTGTCCTCTTGCTGTCACATGCTTCCAACATCAATCTTGTTACCAATTTTGTGAGATGGTGGAAAGAGTCAAATACCATCATGAGCTTGCCAGACTGTTTGTACTCCATCTTCACAATGGCCAAGTCAATTTGGTAGGTGTGACATCCACCTTGACACCTGAGACTATAGCTCAAGCAACCGGTATTCCAAATGTAGGTGAGCAGTGGAATAAGGGGCAGCTGGTAGACAGGGAACATTATGAGCCTTATATCAAGGCTGGTTTTCAGAGGCAGATTAGTAAAGCTTTCCCTTTCAGGTACCTTCAGGACACATATGCTCCATTAATGAAGCTCATAATTAAATATTTCAGCTGTGAGGGCAGATTTTCTCGCCTGTATGCCTACCACATCAAATTGTTGATGCACTTCACTAGGGTGAGAACGATGAAACTCCCCTATTTTATTTGCCGGAATATTGAGAAGATGACCACCTTGGTTCAAAGGAAACCTCCTCATCAGTAGTATAACAACATCTATCACTTTGCACTAATCAAAATTGTGGTTTGCATCAACTTAGTCTACTGAATGTTTCATGGGAGGATTTCATTGCACATGAGGTCTTTACAGGTCCTCAAGTTCCCCCATCAGTTTTTCATGAGGCATGAGAGCCTTCAAATCAGCAAGAGGTGCATGAGACACAAACCACCAGTGTGCCAGTGTTTGTTACATACCAAAAGGGCACAAGGAGATTGTTTGCAGCCGCAAAACGAGTACTATCTTCACCCGGGGTGGAAGAGGTCTCGTTTCCTTCAACAACAAAGCAGGTACAGGACAAGGATAAGCATCCATTACATGATGAAGGGCCTTCAGAATGTCAAGAGAGAGATTTCATTCTCATTTAAGATGACGACACTGATTTGGGCTCCCAAAGCTCAAAGCTCAAGGAGATCATTCAGGAGCAACAAGATGGCATTCATGATTTGTCTCTCAACCTGGAAAGAGCCAAGTGGATAATTAACTATATGGAGTAAAGGAACAAACAGGTAGAGGATCAACAAACCATCATGGAGCTCCAAAACATAAGAGATAATCGGCAAGCTGCCAAGAGGAGGAAAGTCAAGTTGACACCGCTTGAACAAGAAATTGAAGCTGATCGTGAATCTTGGCTTGAGAGGGAAAATATGCACTTGGAAAAGATGCTAGAGAAGGCCAACAGAGAGAAAAATATGTTGAGGCACATGGCCTACCACTACTTGGCGAGAAACAAGGTGTGCAAAGCAAGAATCAGGATTTTGAAGGCCAAGTTGAAGAAAGCATTGAAGAAGAGAAAAGAGCAAGATAGAATCTAGATATTAGTTGAGGCTTCCTTAGCCCAACAACATTTAATGAAGGAAACTCATCCCATTTGGGATTTTTTTTGCAAATTTTGCATTTTTGGCCTAAAAAACAGGTTTTTCTGCTTGGTGTGTCGCGCCACCTGGCGCACGCTTTTGCTAGGGACCTCCTTTTGAGGAAAAATCAATATTTTTGGATTCCGTGTGGAAAAATATGAATGCCCTCACATGTCCAAGAAATTTTGACAAGTTTTGAGCTTCCAAAATGGTCAAAAACACCCCAAAAATGACCTTTTTGCCCCTTTTTGGCCACACAGGAAGTAGTGTTGGGAGAAATCATTTTTGGAGGGGCAAATGGAGACTACATTTAGAAATTCTACTTATTCAAGATAGTAGACAGGTAGACCTTTCCAACAAGCCCACTTGGAGCAAATTTGGTGCACGGGAAGGCCTCCAAAATCAGCTACAAAAAGGTGTGGCGCCTAGGATGGAAAATTGACCTTTTTGCCCAAAACAACTTTGTTTTTTCGCCTAGTTTTTTCTTAGTTTGACTTTTCTCTCTCTCATAGTCAAACTCATGATGTATTTTGATGTAACTTGATGGATTTTGATGTAAATATGCTAAAATTTCACTCATGAAGGTAGATACATCATGAAAAGGTAGTTTTGAACTGAATGAATCAGTTTCCTAGATTTTAGAGGCAAGCTGTTCCACTGCCTACTTTTCAGATCTTAGTTTAGATCTTGTTGGAACAACTCCTAAACTCATGGATTTGACCCCTAAAGCCTAGCATGAGTTGTTTTTGCCTATATCTAGTACTTTTTTAGTCATTTGTCAAGGTTGGACTTTTGTGAAAGCTTTGAGCAGCATTATACATTCATCTCTGCAGTTTGGCAAAGGAATAGACCAGGATTTGTAGCCTTTTGTGGGATTCTTGTGGAAAATTGACTTGGTATAGTGTATTTTTCTGTAATTCAAGTTTTACATATGTTTATGTATGCCATTTTCTCTCTTTTTCAGCTGAACTAAATGAATCAAGGATAAAGGTAGAAATCATTGAAGTTGTAGTGCTCTACCTAAGGTTTGTTTAGTTATTTATGTTTTCTATTGTTTGAAGAGGATCCCTAAGACTCTTATGCCCTCTCTAACGCCTCACCAGTCCTAAGACTCTCCATCTCATTCAATTTGAAGTACTAAAGCATTTGCCTACTTCGCCCCACAGAAACCTCTACAAAACTGGGTCCATTCCTCGGACCCAAATCTAGCTTTCACATTTGAGCCAACAAACCATCATTAAATTCAATCAAGCTCCTCTGAGCATATACTTAGCCTAAAATTAGTCTTTACATAAGTCATCTCGAGTCTCATTTGTTATATTTTACTGAGATTGACAAGGAGAGAGCCCTCTCCCAACCTGGTAGGGGTAGCTACCAGGTTAAGCGTGGTTTGATGTTACCCTAGATTTTGCCTTTCTAAGCTTGAGGTAGATTTAGGCCCTAACATAGTGGAGACCATATTAGGGAAGAGATTATTTGTTTGTTAGTGTTCTTCATTTTATAAACAACAGACGGAGCCTAAAGCTATGCCAAGTAGCCTTCGAACTACACATTGCTTTGTGAGTGCATTAGTAGATAAAAGCTGCTTTAGTCAATCTCTGGTCTAGTCTTATAAACTGAACATCTGACTTGCAAATTGCCCCAGTACATCGGATAATTCTAGAATTTTGGATGATGAGTTTAGAATTTGATAGGCTGAACAAGTTGATAATGTCCATTTGATTTTTGGGAATAATTCAACACACTGGCTTCCAGAAGATACACCAAAGCAAATCCTGATCCTGATCCACCTCTTGTGTATGAAAACCCAAATCTTATTCAAAGAATTCTTTGCCAAAAAAGTTATGTGATTCTTGTGTTTAGATATCATTCATGCCCGGTTGTTTTTGAATATCTTAAGTTTGACGAACATTTTGATCTATTGTTGTTTGAAACTAAGTTTGAAAGTGTCGTTGGTTCTACTGTCCTAAATCCGGAGTTTGTCAAAGATCTTGAAACTGAAAAGGCCAATAGATCAATGGACGATTATATCTTCAATCTTCAAATGTCCATTGTGGCTACAAACATTCCTGAATTCTTAGAGTCCACATCTGTAACTCTTGGGTCATCTGCAACTCTTGGGTCATCTGCTATTGCATCTAGTTCAGAAATTCCTACTGAAACTCCTTTTACTCCCAATATTCCCGTGCAATCTTCCATCTCTGATCAGAAATCTGCAGTGTTGTCACCTCCATCCACTCCTTCTACACCTCAAATATCAAAAATTTCTTCACCCCCTTCAACACCTCATACATCGGCCACATCAGCTACTCCAACTCATCCTACATCCCCAAGGCCAGTGGTAAATCCACCTCGAATAATGGCTGCTAGATATGCACCTCTCGTTCTGCCACAAAACTTGGATGCCATGCCCGCTGATTATCAAAGCAAAATTCCATTGTTTGATGGTACCCCTCAAGGTATCACAACTCAACAACATGTTGATTGAATGGGTGATTTATTTGATCTCCATGAGATTGATGCAGAGAATGTAACAATGAGATTGTTTGTGCAAACTTTTGGAGATGAGGTCAGAAAGTGGTTTAGAGCATTGTCGGCTAGAACAATCAATTCACTGGAAGCACTTCAAAGACAATTTTTGGATCGCTAGGAGGTAAAGAAGAATCCTCTTCAAATTCTTTCTGAATATGAAAACATTAAGAGGAATGTTGGTGAGACTGTTCAAGATTATTGTATTAGATTCAATTCTGTTTACAATGCAATTCCTGCTGATATAAAGCCACCTATGGGGTTGGCTTTGATTAAGTTTCTTGATGGCTTTGATCCTGATATGGCCTATTGATCCGGGTTTAAACATGAACGCAATAAAATATAGAGATAACCATATACACAAAGATGCAGCGGAAATAATGCTTCATTTCATTAATGGAAAATATCGAAATATGCTTACAACCAGAATTGGAAATAAACCAGCTAGGGCGATGGTAGCTTATCTCTGAGAAGAGATGTGCAGCTACATGCCTCGGAACTGTTCCGAACTGTGTTACAATGAGGCTCGAAGGCCTATTTATTGTTGAGAACAATGGAAAACCCTTCACATTCCAAAACCTAACCCCAGAAGATGAAACGCCAAATTGTGGGCCCCGTTTTGGGTAAATTGGTACATCAATTTCCCGGGGTCGTAACTTTGGGATACGATCTCCGTTTGACGCGTACAATAGCTCATTAGAAAGATCTATTTGAGCGCTATCATTGTTGGAACAAGCAACATCGATCCATTCCATGGACCCATGTTGCCCCCGGATTCCCCAAAAAACATCGTTTAGGGCCTCAAAACGGCTCCGGAAGTTCAGGACCCGAAAACTGCTAAAAATAGTAAGTTGTGCTACAATTAAGGAAACTGAAAATGCTGAGAAAGACAATGGTGGGGGTCTAGGTGGACTTGGCAGGTGGCCACCAATATCCACCTGGATCACCTATCAATTAAGAGAAAGAGATCTAGCCACTTTGGAAGACATGCAGAAAATTGCAGTCAGCGTTGAAGCAAATATGCTTGCCAAGAGAGCTAGAGCAAAGGCTGAAAAGAAGGTAACCATAAAGGAAGAAGGTTCTTCCTTAGATCATTTGCTTCACAAGATCGAGAAGATGTTTGATAGGTTTACAATTGCTGATAAGCCTGAAACACAAGTCAAAAATCCAAACTTTTGTGGTCAGCAACAACCACAATTCAGAATTAAGCAACGAGAACAAAGAGCGCAAGACCAAGCAGCACAGCAGCAGGTGAAGACACCCTTACAACATAATTTTGTACATGGTCCCAAATCAAATGATGAGGAGAACATAATTGGAGAGGAGAATCATTTCTTTACCCCTGATGATTTGCCCATTTGTATCACAGAAGATGAGGAGTATTCAGAAAGCCCAACTGTACAAAGGGATGAATATTTCATCTTGGCAAACGAAACAATTCTTGAAGAAGAGTCTGATGAATATCAGAGGGGATACATGAATTCTTTAACAACCCAACAATGACAATATTCACTTAGGAGTAGAGAGGTACCTATAAATCCAATTCATAAGAGGAAGGAGGTGACACCGCGAAAGAATGATTCTCCCATTGTGTAGAAAAAGGGAAAGGAGACAGCTGATCTTACCACTAGCAAAACACAATCAGAAAATGAAAGATCAAATCAGCCAAGTGTATCAAAGGAGAAAACTAAAAAGAAGGATGCTTCAGTCAAAGAGGTAGAGAAAATTTTAGTTTTTAGCTTAGAAAATGAAATTGCTAAGTCAAGAGTGTCTATACCTTTGACTGAGTTGATGAAGAATAGCAGCTATAAAGGTCATGTGTCAAAGATTTTGAATTTAGATCCGTTATCTGATATGGTAAACGTGGAGGATGACCAAACTGAGTTGATCTTGGGTCCAACATTAGAAGGTCAGTCTCAGGATAGTGATGTAGCTCCTTTTTACATCAGCCTTAGGTTGCATGACTATGTATTGCACAACGCTATGTTTGATTCATGAGCCTCTCATAATCTCATGCCTAAGGTAATAATGGAGAAATTGGGTTTGGACATCACTAGAAAATATCATGACCTTTATTTCTTTGATTCTAGTCGAGTAAGATGCATTGGTTTTATTAAAGATTTGGTTGTCAGTTTGGATCAGATTTCAGCGAAAAATGTTTTGATGGATGTGGTTGTGGTTGATATTCCTCCTACATTTGGCATGCTTCTTTCCAGATCTTGGGGAGAAAAACTTAAAGGGACATTGCAGCTTGATTTCTCCTATGCTACTATTCCTGTGTTTGGTCAGTTAAGGAAATTATACCGGGAGCAAAAGATGAAGTACATGATCACTAGTAAGGAGAAACCAGTAAATCATCCAATCAACTATGTACATACTGATTTAGAATCATTTGTTCTATATTCTGATAGTTTTAATGATGTAAATAGCCAATTAGTAGAAAACACTCCAAAGATCACTGAAAATTTCAGAGATGTATTAAAGCAAGAAATACAAAGACTTGATAGACCTTTCGACAACAACAAAATATTGATGGACAATAAGAAAAAGTAGAAGGGAAAACATAATTTCAGCATTTGGAAGAGGATGAAGCCGGTTTGTGGAGCATGGATTTTGATGGCGCAGTAGGAAAGGAAGGTGTTGGAATTGGCATTTGGATACGCATCTCTGTTTTCTCACCAAGCAAAGTGCCAAGTAATGTAAGGGTTTGTTCGTATAAATTGGCTTTTGATTGTTCAAATAATGAGGCTGAATATGAAGCTTTAATTACTAGTTTGAAAATCCTTAAAAAGTTAAATGCTAAAAGAATTTCAGTATATGGTGACTTTGAGTTAGTTATCAAGAAAATGAAAGGGGAATGCCAAGCTAAGCATCCTCGAATGCGGGCATACCGTAATGCGGTATTAGATATCTTGAGATTGTTTCCAGATTACACTTTGACATGTGTCCCTCTTGTACAGAATGTTATTGCAGATTCACTTGCAACAAAAGCAAGTAATTTGAAAATTCCGATGAATTCAAACAATAATTTTGAAATGAAGCATCTCTCGGATGTCCCTGATAATCAAAGGTATTAGCAGGTGTTTCAAGATGATAAAGAGATCGAAGAATTTCTGCAAAATGAAGGCAAGTTTAAAGACACTTCTATAGATGGGAAGCATGATCATGGTGAAGCAAATATGGAAGTAAATCAGATGCAAGTTTTGCAACTGAAGGACAATGTGATTCCTAAAGGTCTAATACCTTTAGAGGAGTTGTTTGATCAAGATGATGTAGCTCGAAAACAAAGCTTGTTGCCAACTAAGAAAGGAGTTGAGGATGTGAACATTGGATTAGCAGAAAATCCTAAAATGGTGAAGTTATCAAAGGCATTGCCTCCACAGGTAAAAGCAAGGTACATCAGTTTATTATCCTCATTTTCTGATGTATTTGCATGGGACTATTCAGATTTGAAGGCATATGATAAGAGCATAATTCAGCACATAATTCCAATCAAGCCAAATCAAAAGCCATTTCGACAGAACCTAAGAAGAATAAATCCAAAGCTGCGGCCCTTAATAGAGAAGGAAATGAATTGATTGTACAAAGCTGGTATAATCGTTCCCATAAGATTTTCAGATTTGATTTCTAATTTGGTGCCCGTGCGCAAGAAAACATGTGAGATTCGATTATGTATTGATTTTAGAAATTTGAATAAAGTATCTTTGAAAGATAACTATCCATTGCCCAAGATGGATCACATACTTCAAAGAGTAGTTGGAGCATCCCGCATGTTGCTACTTGATGGGTATTGCAGTTATAACCAAATTCTGGTCCATGAGGATGATAGGGATAAAATAGCATTCACCACTCCATGGGGAACTTTTCATTATGCCAAGATGCCGTTCGGATTAAAGAATGATGGTGCGACCTTTCAGCGGGCTATGGATATTGCATTTGCTAATGAAAAAGATGTATTTTTAGTTGTTTATATTGATGATTTGACAATTTTTTCTAATTCAGATGAAGAGCACCTTTATCATTTGAAGATTGTATTTCAGCGGTGTAGAAAGTATGGCATATTTCTCAATCCAAAAAAGAGTCTATTTTCCATGTATGAAGGCAAGCTTCTCGGTCATATTATATCCAAGGAGGGCATCTACATCGATCCAGCTTGAGTGGAAGCCATTCATAAGATTGATTTTCCACGAAGTAAAAAGGAGATCCAATAATTCAATGGTAAGATGAATTTCTTACGTTGTTTTGTGCCCAATCTTGCTAAACATTTGAGGGAAATCACAAATATGCTAAAGAAAGATAGTGTATTGAAGTGGACTGAGGAAGCAATTAAGTCTTTCAATTTGGTAAAGTTGGCCCTTTCTTCAGCTCTGGTTTTGATCAGCCCTGATTATTATCAAGATTTCATTTTGTTTTCATTTGCTTCAGATCATACTATGGCAGCGGTCTTAATGCAGAAAAGAGACCAGCTTGAGAAACCAATTGCTTTTTCAGCAGAACCATAAGGGATGCAGCTTTAAAGTATAATATTATTAAAAATCAAGCTCTTGCTTTGGTAAAGGCATTGAAAGATTTTCAAGTCTATATTCTGCATTCTCACATCCTTGCTTATGTCCCTAACGCTGCCATTAAAGATGTCTTAGTGCAAACAAATCCGAAAGGGAGATGAGGCAAATGGATCGCTGCTTTGTTAGAATATGACGTGGAGATCAAACCAACAAAGCTCATCAAAGGACAGGGGCTGGACAAGCTAATGGCGGAGTCCAATTTGCATGCTTTGGACATTAATCTCATTGCTGCTATGTCCGAAGAAGATGAAGAAAATTCGCCTATTCAGGTATCATAATTTTTTCTTCTTTCTCCTTGGTATTCAGACATTGTTTATGTGCTCCAACATCTATCACCACCACCTGGAATGGCTAAGAACAAAAGTAGGACCCTAAAATTAAAGGCTGCCAAGTTTTGTATAATGAATAATGCACTCTATTGGAAAGATCCCCACGGTGTCTTGCTCAATTGTTTGGTTGAAGAAGAGGCAAAACAGGTCATGGAAGACTTTCACAAGGGAGATTGTGGAGGTCATCTATTTTGGAAGACAGCAGCCAATAAAATTTTGAGAGAAGGATATTATTGGCCAACTCTCTTTGCTGATGTGTACCAAACTATTACAAGCTGCCACGAATTTTAGATTTTTCAAGGTAGGAGAAAATTACAGCCTTTACCACTCAAGCCGATTGAAGTAAGTGCTCCGTTTCAGCAATGGGGTTTGGGATTCATTGGCGAGATTCATCCTACTTCTTCAACATAGCACAAGTGGATCCTCACAACGATAGACTATTTCACTAAATGGATTGAGGCGATTCCCACTAGGCAGGTCACTGATTTGGTAATCATTCAATTTCTTGAAAACAATATTTTGTCCTGTTTTGTTTGTCCAAACAAGCTAATCACTGATAATGCAACAACTTTTAAATCTAAAAGAATGGTTGATTTTTGTAATAAATATCAAATTACCTTGGGGCACTCAACTGCATATTATCCACAAGGTAATGGATTGGCGGAATCCTCAAATAAATCATTGGTCAATATTATCAAAAATCTGCTGGAAATGAACAAGAAGAGTTGGCACAAAAAGCTTGTTAATGCACTTTGGGCAGACAGAGTAAGTCAAAAGAAATCTATAGGCATGTCCCCTTTCGAGCCCGTGTATGGTGTTGACACAGCGTTCCTGAGCTCTCTCGCAGTCCCGGTGGTTAAACTTCTGCAAGAAGCTGACAGCGAGGATGATCATTTGCAGCGAAGAATCAATCAAATAATCCATTTACATCAGACTAGAGAGGAGTTTTTTCAGAATACTTTCAATTTTCAAGAGAGAATCAAGAAAAAATATGATCGAAAGGTAAAGGCAGACAAGTTTCAAATAGAAGACATAGTGCTGAAATGGGATGCTCGAAACAAAGACAAAAGTAAGCATGGCAAGTTTGAGAATCTATGGAAAGGTCCATTCAAAATTGCTGCATATCGGGGTGAAAATGTTTTCCTGCTAAAAGAAATGAGCGAAGAAGATTGTCTAGGTGGGGCGGTCAACGAGCAACTGCTCAAATGGTACTATCTCTGAAATTTTTTTTGCTGTCATATGTATCATTATACATACCAATTTTATTTCCTTCATTGCAAGTGTGTTCTGTCATCATTCATTCAGTTTGGAGCCCGAAATGGAGGCTATAAAACTAAAGGTTTGATTTCAGTTTTGGTTTGGATTGTTTGAGTCAGGTCTTTTAGTCGATTTTAGTCTTGAAATTGAGTCAGTTTTGAGTCGGATTTCAGTCCTGAAATTGTGTCAAGATATTGGTTTTGGTTTGTCGAAGTTATTGACTCCATAGCCCAATGGACGAAGGCACTGTCTGCTTTCCCAGAGATCTATAGTTCTTGGCACCTCCAAGGAGGTACCATCCCCATTGGAGCCAATGTTAGTGTCGGTATCTTCATCCCTCCATCAGTGATCAAATTCTCTTGTTGCATTGCATGTTAGGTGTCTCATCCGATCAATTGCATTCCATTAGGGTCATGAATCATCTGATGGTAGTGGCATATTATACATTTTCCCTCATGTTCTTTACCTGCTGGCCCATTTTCATACATCTAGATCATCTGCTGTCGTTTTTTGTCTTTAAATCTGCAAAAGTCATTTTTAAGGTTTTAGGTCTCATTAGGTCTAGGGTTTCATCAATAAGGTCTTGAAAATGCTCAATAATGGTCAGCAGGCACATGAGGAGGTCAAATAAAGTCTCAGCAACAATAATTTCAAAAATCACATGCTCAGTGATTGATTTTTCCTCAAAAACTTGTTTTGAGGAAAAACAAAGTTTTTTATGTTTCATGTACTAAATTTCATGTAATTTCATTTTCTCTATATATAATAATTTCAGAGGCAGCCCTGGTCACCTTGCCAAACCTCTGCAACTCCAATTCCTGCAAAAGAAACAAAATGTCAAAGCATTTAGTCCATCAAAGGCAAAAAGTAAAGCAAACTGCCCAAAACAGAGTTTCAAAAAGCAAGTGAAAATCAAACCTTAGGAAGGTGGGTTTTCTTGAGTAAAAAATTAAAGCCATTGCTATATAAAGTGTATTCATATCAAAGAGGTTCATTTGCATGCCAAAAGTGAAGGAAAGCACGTGAAATTTGTGTTTTCAAAGCCAACAGAGCGATTTTGCAGTGAAATGGTGAAAACTTACAAGCGCGGCACACCTGGGCTAAGGCGCAGCGCATCGAGCCCACACAGCGCACACAGAGTGCAGTCCACATTGAAATTTTGTACTGGCGCGACGCACTGAGCCAACGCGGCACACTAGTGAACAACGTTTGAAATTCATCCAAACGCTTCCTCCAAACTCTCAAAATCGCTAATTCCTCATGGCACAAGTAAGTTGACACTTCAATATGCCTAATGCATAAGTTTGCTTCAGTGTTCTTGGTGATTCAATAGGGAAATATTGAAACCCTAGTTACTTGCATAGTTTGTTGAAAAAACATTGCCTTGGGTTTAAAAATTACTATTTTTGCTGCGAAATCCTACCCCTATCATTTTCACTCCCTTACTCCCTCACTTCATTTTCTCCCTCGTTTGTCACTCATATTTACCCATTCCCTATTCCCCATATCCCTAAACTACTAACCCTAGTCCCTATCTTCACTTATCCCAAACCCTAATCAAATAATCCCAAACCCTAAATATTATTTCCTAAACCCTTTCATTCCCTAAAAACCCTACAAACAACTTCTCCAACCTCTCATACATAGTCCCTCTTTAATTCTTATATTTTAGCAGCAAATTCCTATTGTCACTCTAAAATCTCTTCATACTCATCTAAGAAAAATCAACCATTGGCAAACATGGAGTCAAATTCTTCTTATGACAGAAATGAGTAAACAATTAGTGACTCTTCCAGAGAAATTCATGCACCAAGGAAACCTCATAAGAGAGGAAAACATAACCGGGAGGAACCTACTTCACTTGCCGAGCTATTGGCTTGTCCTCTTGCTGTCACATGCTTCCAACATAAATCTTGTTACCAATATTGTGAGATGGTGGAAAGAGTCAAACACCATCATGAGCTTGCCAGATTGTTTGTACTCCATCTTCACAATGGCCAAGTCAATTTGGCAGGTGTGACATTCACCTTGACACTTGAGACTATAGCTCAAGCAACCGGTATTCCAAATGTAGGTGAGCAGTGGAATAAGGGGCAGTTGGTAGACAGGGAAAATTATGAGCCTTATATCAAGGCTGGTTTTCAGAGGCAGATTAGTAGAGTTTTCTCTTTCAGATACCTTCATGACACATATGCTCCATTAATGAAGCTCATAATTAAATATTTCAGCTGTGAGGGCAGATTTTCTTGCATGTGTGCCTACCACATCAGATTGTTGATGCACTTCACTAGGGTGAGAATGATGAACCTCCCCTATTTTATTTGCCAGAATATTGAGAAGATGACCACCTTGGTTCAAAGGAAGCCTACTCATCAGTAGTGCAACAACATCTATCACTTTGCACTAATCAAAATTGTGGTTTTGCATCAGCTTAGTCTACTGAATGTTTCATGGGAGGATGTCATTGCACATGAGGTATTTACAGGTCCTCAAGTTCCCCCATCAGTTTTTCATGAGGTAGGAGAGCCTTCACATCAGCAAGAGGTGCATGAGACACAAACCACCAGTGTGCTAATGTTTGTTACATACCAAAAGGGCACAAGGAGATTGTTTGCAGGAGCAAAACGAGTACTATCTCCACCTGAGGTGGAAAGGGTCTCATTTCCTCCAACAACAAAGCAAGTACAGGACAAGGGTAAGCAACCATTACATGATGAAGGGCCTTCAGAAGGTCAAGAGAGAGATTTCTTTCTCATTTAGGATGACGACACTAATTTGGGTTCCCAAAGCTCAAAGCTCAATGAGATCATTCAGGAGCAGAAAGATGACATTCATGATTTGTCTCTCAACCTGGAAAGAGCCAAGTGGATAATTAACTATCTGGAGCAAAGGAACAAACAGTTAGAGGATCAACAAACCATCATGGAACTCCAAAACATAAGAGAAAATCGGCAAGCTGCCAAGAGGAGGAAAGTCAAGTTGACACCGCTTGAACAAGAAATTGAAGCTGATTGTGAATCTTGGCTTGAGAGGGAAAATATGCACTTGTAAAAGATGCTAGATAAGGCCAACAGAGAGAAAAAGATGCTGAGGCACATGGCCTACCACTACTTGGCGAGAAACAAGGTGTGCAAAGCAAGAATCAAGATTTTGAAGGCTAAGTTGAAGAAAGCATTGAAGAAGATAAAAGAGCAAGATAGACTCCAAAACTTGGTTGAGGATTCCATAGCCCAACACAACACTTTGTGAAGGACACTCACCCCAAATTTCAAGAAATTTGGGAAACGTTTTGCAAATTTTGCATTTTTGGACTAAAAAACAGGTTTTTCTGCCTGGTGCACTGCACCACCTAGCACACGCTTGCTAGGGACCTCCTTTTGAGGAAAAATTAGCATTTTTTGATTCCTCATGGAAAGATGTGAATTCCCTCACATGGCTAAGAAATTTTGACAAGTTTTGAGCTTCCTAAAGGGTCAAAAACACCCCAAAAATGACCTTTCTGCCCCTTTTTGGCCACACAAGAAGCAGTGTTGGGAGAACTCATTTTTGGAGGGGAAATGGAGAAAAAATTTAGAAATTCCATTTGTTCTAGATAGTAGACAGGTAGACCTTTCCAAAAAGCCCACTTGGAGCAAATTTGGTGCACAAGAAGTCCTCCAAAATCAGCTGCAAAAAGGCGTGGCGCACAGGATGGAAAATTGACCTTTTTGCCCAAAAAAACTATGTTTTTTCGCTTAGTTTTTTCTCAGTTTGACTTTTCTCTCTCTCATAGTCAAAATCATGATGTAATTTGATGTAAATTGATGGAATTTGATGTAAATATGCTAAAATTTCACTCATGGAGATAGATACATCAAGAAAAGGTAGTTTTGAACTGAATGAATCAGTTTCCTAGATTTTAGAGGCAAGCTGTTCCACTGCCTACTTTTCAGTTCTTAGTTTAGATCTTGTTGGAACAACTCCTAAACTCATGAATTAGACCCCTAAAGCCTAGCATGACTTGTTTGTTTCCTATATCCAATACTTTTTCAGTCATTTGTCAAGGTCTGACTTTTGTGAAAACTTTGAACAACATTGTACATTCATCTCTGCAGTTTGGCAAAGGAATAGACCAGGGTTTGCAGCCTTTTGTGGGATTCTTGTGGCAAATTAATTTGGTATAGTGTATTCTTCTGTAATTCAAGTTTTACATGTGTTTATGTATTCCATTTTCTCTCTTTTCAGCTGAATTAAATGAATCAAGGATAAAGGTAAAAATCATTGAAGTTGCAGTGCTCTAGCTAAGGTTTGTTTAGTTATTTATGTTTTCTACTATTTGAAGAGGATCCTTGAGACTCTCATGCCCTCTCCAACTCCTCACCAGTCCTAAGAATCTCCATCTCATTCAATTTGAAGTACTAAAGCATTTTCCTACCTCTCCCCACAGAAACCTTTGCAAAACCGGGTCCATTCCCCGAACCCAAATCTGCCTTTCACATTTGAGCCAACAAACCATCATCAAATTCAATCAAACTCCTCTGAGCATATACTTAGCCTAAAATTAGTCTTTACATAAGTCATCTCAAGTCTCATTTGTTATATTTTACTGAGATTGACAAGGAGAGAGCCCTCTCCCGACTTGGTAGGGCTAGCTACCAAGTTAAGTGTGGTTTGATGTTACCCTAAATTCTGCCTTTCTCAACATGAGGTAGATTTAGGCCCTAACATATTAACTTATAAGTTTAAGGTTTACATGTTACAATAATTTTACTAATAAAAATATACAATACAATAAATATAATAAAATCTTATATGCAACCAAGCGTCATTACATTTAATAAAAAATACACCTAAGAAATCTAAATATTTATGAAAATGAATTGTCATTGAATTACCAAACAAAGTGTCATAATATCTGAAAAGGAAACCTTAGCAATATTTAATGGAATACAGAAATTTGAATTATATTTGGCACCGACGAAGTTTCTCATAAGGACTAATTCTATGAATTTCAAATATTTCTTATCTGTCAAAATTTCAAGACAACTTGCTAGAGGAAGGTTACTCTCTTGGAAGATTTGGTTCCAACAATTTGATTTTGATGTTGAATGGATATCAGGCAACTCTAATTTCTTAGCTGACTCTCTAACCAGAGACATGAATAAAGCTTTTGTTTCAGCTCTTCAAAGTTATTTTATTATACCTGGAAAAGGACCTCAGGATGATAACTTTAGCACATTTGTTGATAGGTTCAGAATGATGGAAAATCATGCAAGTCATTTAACTGAAGAAATCAAAAAGGTAGTAGGTCTGCGATTGAGAAGAAATCAGTGAATTAGAAGATGTCAAGAATGGACTTCAAAAAATGTTGGAATATCTTTGGGATTAGATATTGATTTGGTAAATGTATATCCTTTTCCCAACATGCAGGTGAAAATCTATTTTAAACATTTGACTGATATGTGGTCATCACAATTCACTGCAAACATGATTTGGATCTTAAAAGTATTAAATTATTATCAGTTGATTGGAGGGGTGGATTTTGCTTTAAGTATATATACAAGAGCTCAAATGCTAGATTTAGAAGCTAATCCAATCAAAGCAGACTTAGAAAAATATCTTCGGTCTCTAAGGATTCCTGACATTTTTGAAGAACTAGAAGCATCCTTTTTACAGAGAAATGATGCAAATTATGCACCCAATGATACTTTCCCTCAATATGAAATTTTTGAAAATTTTGCTGATTGGGAGATCAAAGGAGGATTTTGTAGAAAAAAGCCATCTATAAGAACATCCCAATGTGTTCAACAAACTCTACAGTACCTAAGGAATTTCTCATCTCCTTGGGATTTTCAGAGTTCAAAAATTTCGAGAACAAATTTCTCCAAATCCATTTTCACAGGTTTTCTGTCAAGAAATTATAGGAGAAATAAGGATCAGTTATAATATTGAAAGGATTAAACAACTCGCTCTTTGTTTTAAAGACTTCACGATGTTAAAATTAACAAGAGAAAAGATAGGTTATGCAGCAATTAGATGAACTTCAAGGAGAACCAAAGGTTTTACGCTTTATGATTAACCGCACTGCGTTAATCACAATCAACATTATTTCAGGAAACAGGAATAATAATGTAGTTCATCTTATCAGTTTGTTGATTTCAAATAAAATTTGTACTTCAGTAATTTTTGAGCTAGGATGGCAATAAAAAACGTTCATTAATGAAAACTGTAAATCTTGGGTGCAACATGCAGTAGAAATAGTTACTAATATGCTCCAAATATTCAAATGGGAGCTTCTAGATGGAGTTGAGTTTGCAGTTCAGCCTTCTCCAATGTTCCGAAAAGTTTTTAAAGATTCCTTCTTGGATATTGATATCAATCCATTGCCCTTTCTTAACAAGTGGGAGAAACAAGACGTAATTTTTACTACGCAACAACAAGACCTCCACAAAATTAACGTAAATCCAGACCAAGGACAGTCATCAAAAGCATCTAAAAAAGAAAGTGAAATAATCCTAGCAGATGCCAAAGGAAAAGGAAAACTTGAGGAATCTACTTTTCAGGCTTTTCAGGACAGCTATCCAGATGCACAAGATCCGCATGATTTCAGTTGGGACAAAGAGTACGAAAAGATGGTGGAATATAACTATCTCGCACATCTTGAGAGGAAAGCATTTGAAAGACCCATGTCCTCTGATGATGATGAATTTGATAACTACGATTCTGACCGGAGTCCGAAAGGATATGGGTAGAATCTTTGGACAATTAGCTAGCAATGTGATAAAGTGGTCACATGTTGTATCTATTGAAATTATTGTACTGGAAAGGTTGAGTAGACACCGTCGGTGAAAGAAATGCCGACAGGACCCTCAATTATTTCCGCTTTCTTGTCATGTCTTAGATAGATTTAGATTACTTAGAAAGTTATAAAAGGGAGAATAATGAAGATAGGAGGTACATGATAGGGTGTTTCCTGATCTCATATTGTAATGTTTCAAGCTCTGTAAGTTTTTCTTTGAATTAATATTGAAGCCTACTGGGCCGCATGTCTAAGGACAATTTCTGTCATCTGAAAGAACCTGGAACTGTAAGGTGAAGGCGTTTTGAAGACCAAGAGAGAGGTCGTAATGCTCGCATGTTCGGTTGAGGAGAAGAGCACTCGTGTTTCAAACCTGCTGTTCAATATTGCAGAGGGGTTAACGTCAAAACCTTCAAGTAAGTTGGCTAGTGTAAAGGGGGAAGCCTATAAAGCTGATAAACAATTTTCCTCAAAGAAAGCAATCATGACTCTAGATCAGGCAACCTCTAAGTTTCTTTCTTTTATTCTCCCTTCAATAAACAATCAAAATAAAGCTCATGTCTTGAAAGAACTCCCAAAATACCCACGCATCGAAGAAGACTTATATGCTGCAAACACTAGTGGGTATATTCTTGATTTAGATCATTCTTGTAATCTGGAAGAGTCAATCAGGATATGGATTTGGTGCTCTGTATCAAATGCAGGTCACCACCAAATTGGATAATCTTTCTATCATGGTCCTAAAAAAGAAAAGAATGGTTGGAATTGTATATGATTGGTGGATAGGACCATCTGATGAAGAATGAAGAGCTGTCATGGAAGCAGGACTGGCCACTCTAGAACTTTTACTAAAATCTCAATTTGTACCTGAGCCAGTAGATGAGAAAAAACAATTGCTTACAGAATTAAGCCGAATGGAATTAAAAGATCTGAAATATCTTGATCAATTTGGTAAAGAATTTATGGAAAAAGTCTTTAAAGCAAATCTTTCTAATGACATTGCTCAAAAGGTTGCATTTTTATCCAAGCTTCCAGGAAATTTAGGAGATTTAAGTATGAGAGATCTTGATGTCCAGAAAATCCATGAACATAAAATCAACAAACTGATAAGATGAATTACATTACTATTCCAGTTTCCTGAAATAATGCTGATTGTGATTAACGCAGTGCGGTTAATCATAAATCGTAAAACCTTTGGTTCTCCTTGAAGTTCATCTAATTGCTGCATAACCTGTCTTTTCTCTATTAGTTTTAACATCGCGAAGTCTTTAAACCAAAGAGCCAGTTGTTTAATCCTTTCAATATTATTACTAGTCCTTATTTCTCCTATAATTTCTTGACAGAAAACCAATGAAAATGGATTTGGAGAAATTTGTTCTTGAAATTTTAAACTCTGAAAATCCCAAGGAGATGAGAAAGTCCTTAGGTACTGTAGAGTTCGTTGAACACATTGGGATGTTCTTATAGATGGCTTTTATCTACAAAATCCTCCTTTGATCTCCCAATCAACAAAATTTTCAAAAATTTCATATTGAGGGAAAGTATCATTGGGTGCATAATTTTCATCATTTCTCTGTAAAAAGGATGCTTCTAGTTCTTCAAAAATGTCAGGAATCCTTAGAGACCGAAGATATTTTTCTAAGTCTACTTTAATTGGAATGGATTCTAAATATAGCATTTGAGCTCCTGTATATATACTTAAAGTAAAATCCACCCCTCCAATCAACTGATAATAATTTAATACTTTTAAGATCCAAATCATGTTTGCAGTGAATTGTGAAGATCACATATCAGTCAAATGTTTAAAATAGATTTTCACCTGCATGTTGGGCAAAGGATATATATTTACCACATTGGTATCTAATCCCAAAGATATGCCAACATTTTTTGAAGTCCATTCCTGACATCTTCTCATCCACTGATTTCTTCTCAATCGCAGACTTACTACCTTTTTTATTTCTTCGGTTAAATGACTTGCATGATTTTCCATCATTCTGAACCTATCAACAAATATGCTAAAGTTATGATCCTGAGGTCCTTTTCCAGGTATAATAAAATAACTTTGAAGAGCTGAAACAAAGGCTTTATTCATGTCTCTGGTTAGAGAGTCAGCTAAGAAATTAGAGTTGCCTCGTATCCATTCAACATCAAAATCAAATTGTTGGAACCAAATCTGCCAAGAGAGTAACCTTCCTCTAGCAAGTTGTCTTGAAATTTTGGCAGATAAGAAATATTTGAAATTCATAGAATCAGTGCTTATGAGAAACTTCACCGGTGCCAAATATAATTCAAATTGATGTATTCCATTAAATATTGCTAAGCTTTCCTTTTCAGAAATGTAATAATTCTTTTGACTAGGAGAAAATTCACCTGATGCACATGCACAAAGTATTTCTTCTTCCTGTCCATTTTCATTCTTCCTTTTCTCAAAAAGAACAGATTCCCAAAATTCATCAAAAGCATCTGTTTGTAAAATTAGAAGGCCATTTCCTGGTGGTTGAAGCTTGGGAAGCTGCTGACATTCTGATTTTAGTTCTTTAACTGCTGTAGTGGCTTTTGCTGACCATCATTCTTGAAGATGTTTTCTAATTGGAGATGTTTTTTTTGACAATCCGGGAATATATTTGTGCACATAATTCAAGAAACCTAAAAATCTCTGTATGGTTTTAGTGTCTTTTAATTCATCTGGAAACTGAGATAGTGTTGTAAGAATATGGGGTTGCATTTTAATTTGCCCATTAACAACATTGATCCTCAAGAAATCTATACTGTCTTGAAACAAAACCATCTTTTTCTCAGATAGGACTATACCATGCTTTTGAACTTCGGCCATAAAAAATTTCTAAATTCTTTAAATGCATCTATAGATCTGGACAATGTACAAGAATATCATCATACTTCCCAAAAATAAAATCCATGCGTCTTTGAAAGAATGCGGGAGCATTTTTGAGGCCAAATGGAACTACCTTCCACTGATAAAAAGCTACAGGACATGTAAAGGCAGTTTTGTGTCTATCTTCTTCCTGGATCTGTATTGATAGTATCCAGATTTCATGTCGAACTTACTGAATACCTTGCTATAATGAATTTTTTGCATGATTGTTTTTGGTCTTGGTAAAGGATAATGAAAACACTGAGTTATAGCATTCAGAGGTTTATAGTTAATTACCATTCTTGGCTTACCGCTGACTATCTAGAGTGATTTCTAACCAGAAATGCTGAACAAGAATAGTGAGACATACTAGGTTCACTAAGGTTCATACTGAGTAGCTCACTTATTTGTTTTCTAATTTCTTGTTCATCGGAAGGGGTGCATGGGATTAATTTACCTTTGACTCCATTATCGTGTAGAGTCACTATTTCTTGTTTTGGACTTTCAACAATCCAGAACTATTGGGGATTATTTGAACAAATTTCCAATAATGTTTTATGGATATCAATCTGCTCTTCGAACCATTTTGGGTCAATGTAGGCCTTTTGTTTTTACTCCACTCGTTTCTCATAAAATTGCAGAACTTCTTGCCAATTGTTGGAGTCTTTAATGGGTTTGCGTGCTTCGATTTTCTTTTGGATATTCTCATTTCTTGCCTCAGAATTTGCTATAGATAGTCTAGGCACAACAATAGCTTTCTTTTTTAAGTTAATTATCAGCTTATCTTCACTGATAGTAACTGGTAATACATAATTGATAAAAGGCATGCCAAGCATTAAACTTGCAGACAGATCAAAATGATGAATCGCAGAAATTTTTACAATACTCCCCCCAAATTTCAAAGGAATATTATCCACATAATGTGTTAACTGAACAGATCCTCCAATGGTTTCAAAAACTAGAATGTTTTGGAGTGGCTTCCAAAGAGATTTAAATAAAGAAGGTCGAGCAAGATTATTAGATCCTCTAGTGTCAATGAAAGCATCTGCATTTATCCATCTTGTACTTGGACTGGAATATAGATCAAACTATTGGTTTTGATAATCTTTTTTAATAGAGCATTTTCTTTGACTCTATTAAGCACTGGGACTAGACAACTGGTAGAGGCAGCAATATTCTTTTTATATGGACAAAAAGAATTAAGTTCAGGCAATTTTTTAATGGGCTGCTTACCTATTTGCATTAATCGTTCAGCTACAAATCTATCATCAGAGTCATCTTTAGAAACATATATAGTTTCGTTTGTCTCTTCTGTTTCGCTGCTATTTGTCTAATCACTACAGTGCAATTCTGCTAAAAAATCACTATCTGTACAAGAAGGGAAAATACTCATTTTCTGTACAATAGGTGCACTAATGTCTTCTTCATCTGAAGCTTCTGTTAAGATATATACATCTGAAACTTCATCGTCTGATGCAACTAAAGACCAATCATCTTGAAGTTCCTCTATATCAACACAGGCTTTTAGCTTTGATGAGGAATTGTTAGGGCATTTTCTAGCAAAGTGGCCTTCGTGCTTGCAAATGAAACAACAATTGTTGTTTCTCGGGTTTTTTCTCTTTTTCAAAAATTTAAATTTTCAGAAAGGCTTCCAGGGGTTGGAGACTCTTTTGGGTCTGAACTTTCCATATCTCTTTGATTTCTTCTTCTTTCTAAATGGTGTCCAGGGCAGCATTGTTTTTCAGACCTTTGAACTAGGTGTAATATCATGTTCTTTCTTCTGCCAGCACATATATTTAACCTCCTCTGTACATCTAAAGAGAAGATCAACCCAATATATTTGATCTATGCGTTTATTCTGGACATCAAGATCTTTCATAATTAAATCTCCTAAATTTCTTGGAAGCTTGGATAAAAATGCAACCTTTTGAGCAATGTCATTAGAAAGATTTTCTTTAAAGACTTTTGCCATAAATTCTTTACCAGATTGATCAAGATATTTCAGATCTTTTAATTCCATTCGGCTTAAGTCTGTAAGCAATTGTTTTTTCTCATCTACTAGCTCAGGTACAAATTGTGTTTTTAGTAAAAGTTCTAAAGTGGCCAGTCCTGCTTCCATGATAGCTCTTCGTTCTTCATCAGATGGTTCTATCCACCAATCATATACAATTCTGACCATTCTTTTCTCTGCTAGGACCATGATAGAAAGATTATCTAATTTTGTGGTGACCTGCATTTGATACAGAGCACTAATCCATATCCTGATTGACTCTTCCAGATTGGAAGAATTATCTAAATGAAGAATATACCCACTAGTGTTTGCAACATACAAGTCTTCTTCGATGCGTGGGTATTTTGGGACTTCTTTCAAGACATGAGCTTTATTTTGATTGTTTACTGAAGGGAGAATAAAAGAAGGAAACTTAGAGGCTGCCTGATCTAGAGTCATGATTTCTTTCTTTGAGGAAAATTGTTTATCAACTTTATAGGCTTCCCCCTTTACACTAGCCAACTTACTTGAAGGTTTTGACGTTAACCCCTATGCACTAGTGGTTGTAAAGGTTCCTTCGCTATCTTCATCCTCTTCTTCTGTATCCCAATAATTGGGAGTGCTCATATCAAAGGTAAACTTTGGAGCTTCTTGGGCTTTTTTCTTTTGTCTTATTCTTCTTCTTTCCTCCTTTGCAGATTTCTCAGACTGTTGTTCTTCATAAAGTTGTTTAAGATTTGCATTAATTAATTCTGACTGCCTACCCAAATCATCAAGAACATCTTCTGAATGTGCACACTAGGTGGTAAGATAGTTTCCTATCTGGTGGACTTCTTCAAGATCAGTGGGGCTTTGAGAATTATGTTCAGGTAGTGGTGCACATTCAGCTCGGGTTGGTGGTTGTCTAGACTAAAAGGAAGAAGTACATAATTTTGTTTTCGGTGGCCATTTTCCACCTTTGACATATCTATGGTTTGTGTATTGAAATTCTTTTATAGGAGAGAAATTAGATACATAAGTTCTAAACATCTTATTGATAGCAGGGAATGGCTTTTCCTTTGGAATATACAACTGATCGGATGGAATAGATACAGTGGACTCTGTAGGTGGGTGGCTATATACATTTTAGGACTCAGATTTACGACCACTGGTAAATGGTTCCTCAATTTCAGAGATGGCTAGTAGAACATGTTTTTGAGGCATAAAGATGGGTCTGGTTATTGATGATCTATCAGGCAATATTCGAACATGACCATCGGTTCCTCAATTTCAGAGATGGCTAGTAGAACATGTTTTTGAGGCATAAAGATGGGTCTGGTTATTGATGATCTATCAGGCAATATTCGAACATGACCATCACTTAGAGACTTTTTTTT
>APFE030931257.1:897-64642 GCA_000404065.3 Pinus taeda | reverse complement strand
ATTTTTTTTTTTTTTTTTTTTTTTTTTTTTTTTTTTTTTTTTTTTTTTTTTTTTTCGTGGATTTTTCTGTTGATGCCAAAGATTTGTACTGAATATACCAATCATTGGGAAGAGATTCTTGATCATAAGAGACTCCTTCTATTTGAGCGTTACCAACTCCAACTGTGACACAATCTTTCAATACAGGTTGCTTTAACTTAGGATGGACAATATTTGTAAGTTGAAGAGATGTTTGGACTAGTACAGAAAGGAATTTACTATATTCTACCGTTTCAAGACCTTGGACACCAACTAATAATTTCCAACAGTCTTTTATATGAGGATCAGACAGACTGATAGAATAACCAGGGAAAATAGTGCCATGTTGGCAAGTAGAATATAGAACAATATTAGAACAATAATAGAAAATCTATCTTCTGGTTGCCAACATGGCACTATTTTCCTTGATTATTCTATCAATCTGTTTGATCCTCATATAAAATATTGCTGGAAATTATTAGTTGGTGTCCAAGGTCTTGAAATGGTAGAACATAGTGAATTCCTTTTTGTACTAGTCCAGACATCTTTTCAGCTTACAAATACTGTCCATCCTAAGTTAAAGCAACCTATATTGAAAGATTGTGTCACAGTTGGAGTTGGCAACGCTCAGATAGAAGGAGTCTCTTATGATAAAGAATCTCTTCCCAATGACTGGTATATTCAGTACAAATCTTTGGCATCAACAGAAAATCCACGAAACAAAATAAAAAGAATGTCTCTAAGTGATGGTCATGTCCGAATATTGCTCGATAGATCATCAATAACCAGACCCATCTTTATGCCTAAAAAACATGTTGTACCAGCCATCTCTGAAATTGAGCGACCATCTACCAGTGGCCATAAATCTGTGTCCAAAAATGTATATAGCCACCCATCTACAGAGTCCACCGTATCTATTCCATCCAACCAATTGTATATTCTAGAGGAAAAGCCATTCCTTGTTATCAATAAGATGTTTAGAACTTATGTATCTAATTTCTCTCCTGTAGAAGAATTTCAATACGCAAACCACAGATATGTCAATGGTGGAAAATGGCCACCAAAAACAAAATTTTGTACTTCTTCCTCTCAGTCTAGACAACCACCAACCCAAGTTGAATGTGCACCACTACTTGAACATAATTCTGAAAGCCCTACTGATCTTGACGAAGTCCACCAGATAGGAAACTATCTTACCACCTGGTGTGCACATGCAGAAGATGTTCTTGATGATTTGGTTAGGCAGTCAAAATTAATTAATGCAAATCTTAGACTACTTTATGAAGAACAACAGTCCGAGAAATCTGCAAGGGAGGAAAGAAGAAGAAGAAGACAAAAGAAAAAATCCCAAGAAGTTCCAAAGTTTCCCTTTGATATGAACACTCCCAATTATTGGGATACAGAAGAAGAGGATGAAGATATAGAAGGAACCTTTACAGCCACTAGTGCAGAGGGGTTAATGTCAAAACCTTCAAGTAAGTTGGCTAGTGTAAAGGGGGAAGCCTATAAAGCTGATAAACAATTTTCCTCAAAGAAAGAAATCATGACTCTAGATCAGGTGGCCTCTAAGTTTCCTTCTTTTATTCTCCCTTCAATAAACAATCAAAATAAAGCTCACGTCTTGAAATAAGTCCCAAAATACCCACGCATCGAAGAAGACTTATATGTTGCAAACACTAGTGGGTATATTCTTCATTTAGATAATTCTTCCAATCCGGAAGAGTCAATCAGGATATGGATTGGTGCTCTGTATCAAATGCAGGTCACCACCAAATTGGATAATCTTTCTATCATGGTCCTAGCAGAGAAAAGAATGGCCGGAATTGTATATGATTGGTGGATAGGACCATCCGATGAAGAACGAAGAGTTGTCATGGAAGCAGGACTGGCCACTCTAGAACTTTTACTAAAAACACAATTTGTACTTGAGCCAGTAGATGAGAAAAAACAATTGCTTACAGACTTAAGCTGAATGGAATTAAAAAATCTGAAATATCTTGATCAATTTGGTAAATAATTTATGGAAAAAGTCTTTAAAGAAAATCTTTCTAATGACATTGCTCAAAAGGTTGCATTTTTATCCAAGCTTCCAGGAAATTTAGGAGATTTAATTATGAAAGATCTTGATGTCCAGAATAAATGCATAGATCAAATCTATTGGGTTGATCTTCTCTTTAGATGTACAAGAAAGGTTAAATATCTGTGCTGGCAGAAGAAAGCACATGATATTACACCTAGTTCAGAGGTCTGCAAAACAATGCTGCCCTGGACACCATTTAGAAAGAAGAAGAAATCAAAGAGATATAGAAAGTTCAGACCCAAAAGAGTCTCCAACCCCTGAAAGCCTTTCCGAAAATTTAAATTTTTGAAAAAGAGAAAAAACCCGAGAAACAAAAATTGTTGTTTCATTTGCAAGCAAGAAGGCCACTTTGCTAGAAAATGCCATAACAATTCCTCATCAAAGCTAAAGGCCTGTGTTGATATAGAGGAATTTCAAGATGATTGGTCTTTATTTGCGTCAGAAGATGAAGTTTCAGATCTATATATCTTAACAGAAGCTTCAGATGAAGAAGACATTAGTCTGCCTATTGTACAGAAAATGAATATTTTCCCTTCTTGTACAAATAGTGATTTTTCAGAAGAAATGCACTATAGTGATCAGACAAATAGCAGGGAAATAGAAGAAACAAATGAAACTATAGATGTTTCTGAAGATGACTTTGATGATAAATCTGTAGCTAAACGATTAATGCAAACAGGTAAGTAGCCCATTAAAAAATTGCTTGAACTTAATTCTTTTTGTCGATATAAAAAGAATACTGTTGCCTCTATCAGTTGTCCGGTCCCAACACTTAATAGAGTCGAAGAAAATGCTCTATTAAAAAATATTATCAAAACCAATAGTCTGATCTATATTCCAGTCCAAGTACAAGTTCGTAATGCATGGATAAATGTAGATGCTTTCATTGACACTGGAGGATCTAATAATCTGGATTGACCTTCTTTATTTAAATCTCTTTGGAAGCCACTCCAAAACATTCTAGTTTCTGAAACCATTGGAGGATCTGTTCAGTTAACACATTATGTGGATAATATTCCTTTGAAAGTTGGGGGGAGCATTGTAAAAAAAATTTCTATTAAGCATGTTGATCCGTCTGCAAGTTTAATGCTTGGCATGCCTTTTATCAATTCTGTATTACCAGTTACTATCAGTGAAGATAAGCTGATAATTAACTTAAAAAAGAAAGCTATTGTTGTGCCTACATTATCTATAGAAAATTTTGAGGCAAGAAATGAGAATAGCCAAAAGAAAGTCGGAGCACGCAAACCCATTAAAGACTCCAACAATTGGCAAGAAGTTCTGCAATTTTACGAGAAATGAGTGGAGTCAAAACAAAAGGCTTGCATTGACCAAAAATGGTCCGAAGCGCAGATTGATATCCATAAAAGATTATTGGAAATCTGTTCAAATAATCCCCAGCAGTTCTGGACCATTGAAAGTGCAAAAAAAGAAATAGTGACTATACACGATAATGGAGTCAAAGGAAAATTAATCCCATGCACCCCTGCCGATGAACAAGAAATCAGAAAACAAATAAGTGAGCTACTCAGTATGAACCTTATTGAACCTAGTATGTCTCACTATTCTTGTTCAGCGTTTTTGGTTAGAAATCACTCAAAGATAGTCAGATGTAAGCGAAGAATGGTAATTATCTATAAACCTCTGAATGCTATAACTCAGGGTTTTCATTATCCTCTACCAAGACCAGAAACAATCATGCAGAAAATTCAGCATAGCAAAATATTCAGTAAGCTCGACATGAAATCTGGATACTATCAAATACAAATCTAGGAAGAAGATAGACACAAAATTGCCTTTACATGTCCTGGAAGGTAGTTCCATTTGGCCTAAAAAATGCTCCCGCATTATTTCAGAGACGCATGGATTTTATTTTGGGAATTATGATTTTATTGTAACATATATTGATGATATTCTTGTACATAGTCCAGATCTAGAGAAGCATTTAAAGCATTTAGAAATTTATGACCGAAGTTCAAAAGCATGGTATAGTCCCGTCTGAGAAAAAGATGGTTTTGTTTCAAGACAGTTTTCTTGGGGATCAATGTTGTTAATGGGAAAATTCAAATGCAACCCCATATTCTTACAAAACTGCCTCAGTTTCCAAATGAATTAAAAGACACTAAAACCATTCAGATATTTTTAGGTGTCTTGAATTATGTGCACAAATATATTCCCAGATTGTCAGAAAAACAGCTCCAATTAGAAAACATCTTCGAGAAGGATGGTCAGCAGAAGCCACTGCAGCAGTTAAGGAACTCAAATCAGAATGTTAGCAGCTTCCCAAGCTTCAACCACCAGAAAATGGCCTTCTAATTTTACAAACAGATGCTTCTGATGAATTTTGGGCAGCTGTTCTTTTTGAGAAAAGGAAGAATGAAAATGGACAGGAAGAAGAAATACTTTGTGCCTATGCATCAGGTGAATTTCCTCCTAGTCAAAAGAATTATTACATTGCTAAAAAGGAAACCTTAGCAATATTTAATGGAATACATCAATTTGAATTATATTTGGCGTCGGTGAAGTTTCTCATAAGGACTGATTCTATGAGTTTCAAATATTTCTTATCTGCCAACATTTCAAGACAACTTGCTAGAGGAAGGTTACTCTCTTGGCAGATTTGGTTCCAACAATTTGATTTTGATGTTGAATGGATACCAGGTAACTCTAATTTCTTAGCTGACTCTCTAACCAGAGACATGAATAAAGCCTTTGTTTCAGCTCTTCAAATTTATTTTATTATACCTGGAAAAGGACCTCAGGGTGATAACTTTAGCACATTTGTTGATAGGTTCAGAATGATGGAAAATCATGCAAGTCATTTAGCCGAAGAAATAAAAAAGGTAGTAGGTCTGCGATTGAGAAGAAATCAGTGGATTAGAAGATGTCAAGCATGGACTTCAAAAAATGTTGGCATATCTTTGGGATTAGATACTGGTTTGGTAAATGTATATCCTTTGCCCAACATGCAGGTGAAAATCTATTTTAAACATTTGACTGATATGTGGTCATCACAATTCACTACAAACATGATTTGGATCTTAAAAGTATTAAATTATTATCAGTTGATTGGAGGGGTGGATTTTTCTTTAAGTATATATACAGGAGTTCAAATGCTAGATTTAGAAGCCATTCCAATCAAAGCAGACTTAGAAAAATATCTTCAGTCTCTAAGGATTCCTGACATTTTTGAAGAACTAGAAGCATCCTTTTTATAGAGAAATGATGAAAATTATGCACCCAATGATACTTTCTCTCAATATGAAATTTTTGAAAATTTTGCTGATTGGGAGATCAAAGGAGGATTTTGTAGAAAAAAACCATCTATAAGAACATCCCAATGTGTTCAATGAACTCTACAGTACCTAAGGACTTTCTCATCTCCTTGGGATTTTTAGAGTTTAAAATTTCGAGAACAAATTTCTCCATTTCCATTTTCACAGGTTTTCTGTCAAGAAATTATAGGAGAAGTAAGGACCAATAACAATATTGAAAGGATTAAACAACTGGCTCTTTGGTTTAAAGACTTCGGGATGTTAAAATTAACATAGAAAAAGACAGGTTATGCAGCAATTAGATGAACTTCAAGGAGAACCAAAGGTTTTACGATTTATGATTAACCGCACTGCGTTAATCACAATCAACATTATTTCAGGAAACTAGAATAATAATGTAGTTCATCTTATCAGTTTGTTGATTTCAAATAAAATTTGTACTTCAGTAATTTTTGAGCTAGGATGGCAATCAAAAACATTCATTAATGAAAATTGAAAATCTTGGGTGCAACATGCAGTAGAAACAACTACTAATATGTTCCAAATATTCAAATGGGAGCTTCTAGATGGAGTTGAGTTGGCAGTTCAGCCTTCTCCAATGTTCCGAAAAGTTTTTAAAGATTCCTTCCTGGATATCGATATCAATCCATTGCCCTTTCTTAACAAGTGGGAGAAACAAGATGTAGTGTTTACTCCACAACAACAGGACCTCCACAAAATTAAAGTAAATCCAGGCCAAGGATAGTCATCAAAAGCATCTAAAAAAGAAAGTGAAATAATCCTAGCAGATGCCAAAGGAAAAGGAAAACTTGAGGAATCTACTTTTCAGGCTTTTCAGGACAGCTATCCAGATGCACAGGATCCACATGATTTCAGTTGGGACAAAGAGTACGAAAATATGGTGGAATATAACTATCTCACAAATCTTGAGAGGAAAGCATTTGAAAGATCCATGTCCTCTAATGATGATGAATTTGATGACTACGATTTTGACTGGAGTCCGAAAGGATACGGTTAGAATCTTTGTACAATTAGCTAGCAATGTGATAATGTGGTCACATGTTGTAGCTAATGAAATTATTGTACTGGAAAGGTTGAGTAGACACCGCCGGTGAAAGAAATGCCGACAGGACCCTCAATTATTTCCGCTTTCTTGTCATGTATTAGATAGATTTAGATTCCTTAGAAAGTTATAAAAGGGAGAAGAATGAAGATAGGAGGCACGAGATAGGGTGCTTCCTGATCTCATATTGTAATGTTTCAAGCTCTGTAAGTTTTTATTTGAATTAATATCGAAGCCTACTGGGCTGCCTATCTGAGGACAGTTTCTGTCATCCCAAAGAACCTGGAACTGTAAGGCGAAGGCGTTTTAAAGAACAAGAGAGAGGTCGTAATGCTCGCATGTTCAGTTGAGGAGAAGAACACTCGTGTTTCAGACCTGCTGTTCAATAATCTTCATATTGATTTTTTTAAGTAAGTCCAACTTTACTTACTTTGCTTGCATAAGTCCTATATTTGGTGGAGATGCAGGGTTTTAAAATATACAAGACAATAAATATAGTTTATATTATTTTTAATTTGAAGTTATTACTTTTTATACTTAGTTACACTATTCATTTTTTTTTTTTTACTTCTTTCCCTTTTATATTTCATAAAAGTTAGTAGGTAAAATATTTGTTGACATGGCATGTAGATACAAATTTTATATCCTATTCCTTTATGTAAATAAATGCATCCCAATAAGTTAAAAAAAAAAAAAAAACTTGCATCACAATAAAGTGTATAATTTTTTCCCTTGAGTAAGTTTTCCATTTTGGTCCCATGTGTTCATGGTTGGTTATTAGTTTATAGCTTTCATCTAAAGTTGTTTTTTAACTATCATAGGTCATTCTCAATAATAAGTTTGGCGTTTCTTATCTTAAACATATATTTAACTCACTAAGATGTTTATTTACATCAATGGTGTGTAAAGTGCATTTAGGTGGTTTAAGTCAATTTAAAATTGAGTTACATTAATGGCATGTAATTTTATTTTTATTTTTAATCAATTCATTTCTATATTAAAGTATAATTAGTAGGAAAATTGTTTTAATTTTATTACAAGGTAAATCATTCTCAATACAATTAGAAATTTTAAGTCATAATGGTGTGCTTATATCTTATTAAATTTCGTCAACTTTAATAATAACTTATATTCTAGGTATCAACAAAGTTTATAGAGCTTAACTATATCAAAATGCATCATAGAAGCGTACCTAAAAAAATCTAGAAAAGCTATAGAAGACACTATATGAAAAATATTGATGTTGTATTTCAAACTTTATATAGTTATAATTTTTAAAACAATTTTTTACATAATAATAATAAATACAATAATTAATTTAAGAGATACTTTGAATATAATGTAGGATTAGTGTGTATTCTGTCTCTATAAGATTGAAAAAATCAATCTAAAGCTTGAATCTATTTTGCAAAGAAGTAGGATTAGAACAACATTCCCATATTGCAATGTTTCTGTAATTTTTATTACTATTTAAAATGATATTTTTTAAAATAAATAAAAAATTGGAAGTCTCAAACATTTAATTAACTAAGATAATACTTTTAAATAAGAATACCACCCTATCTCCATTTGAGTCATCATATATAAAACATAATAATAAAATTCCCAAAATTTATTAGAAATATCAATCTAATACTTCCCATTTCTATTAATTTCCTTAAAATCTTATTTAACTTATCAATTGTTTTTAATTCCTATTTTATTCTGATCTTATGAATATTTGATTTATTAATAGTTTAACATTTCTTATTTATTTAAATCTTTATGTTTCAATTAAAATTGGTATTTTTACTCTTTTTAATTTCATTATTATATTTCAAAATTATTTATTATTATTAGATGTTTAATTTATTATTATTTGGTATTAAGATAATTTTTAATATAAATTATATTTATTATTTAGTCTTATCTCAAAAAAAATTAGTCTTTTCATTAATCTTTAAGTTAATATTAATTTTAGCCCCACGGGGGTAGGAGAGTTGGTAATCACATGGCGGTGAAGTTCGTAGTAAGCGGACTCCGTATTGAAGGTCATGAGTTCAAATCCCCCAGACTTACATTGGTGACGCGTTATAGTGGGCCAGGCGCGAAACCCAGAGGTTATAGTGGTGGCGCCCAGAATCGATCCCGTGTCACGCGAGTTGCGAGGCTGTCCCAATTGCCGATTCCTCTGATACAAAAGAAGAAGAAGAAGAAGAAGAAGAAGAAGAAGAAGTTAATATTAATTTTCAATTTGAATTAGATTTATTTAAATAATTCTTAATCTGATATTTTTATCTTATTAACCTTAATCATAGTATTGCGGCAGGTATAACACATTAAATGTTGCCTTGACTCGGTATTAGTTTGTCCTTAACCAAAAAATCATAACACTTATCTATAATTTAACATTAAGAATTCAATTCAGGCGGAGAATGCTGGCGGCCTAGGGTTTCACCATTCTCAGAGACGGAGCACTGCTCAGTACTCAGCACCCCTGCTCCACCAACACTGCACCGCTCATTAGCAAAGAACGACAGCTCGTAGTTCAGCTCCAATGGCTTCCCTAATGGGGGAGGACACAGAGCCTCCACCTATGAAGAATCAGGCACCAAGGACTTTTGAATAGTTCTGACAACGCCCCTGACAACAGACGCAAACAGACCAACATAATACTGATCCGCTTAATGAAACTGAGGGTACAACAAAGATACCCTTGGAAAGGCAACAAAATGTCATGGAAGATGATGATAAACCCAAAGCGACCTCAACGACCTGCAAACCTGTGGCTGCAAAGCAGCCTAAGATTGAACTGCCCAGTCAGAGAATCAACACCCAGATCCAATACATGAAAGATCATGCACTTATTGGGAAATTTATTGGGTTTTGGCCCATAGAGAAAGCCCTATAGGGTTGGATAACAGCCAAATGGAGACCAAAAGGACACATTAATCTGAAGCTTGGACCGAAAGGTTTCTTCACAACCATCTTCAACTGCATAGAATATCGGAACATGGTCTTAGATAACGGTCCTTATTTCTTTAACACAACAGGACTCTATTTAAGGGATTGGATTGAGAGATTCAACCAGGATAAAGAAGATATCAGCTCAGCACCTGTCTGGATCTGGCTATATTCTTTTTCGTTGGAATATTGGGATGAGGAATCTTTAAAAGACATAGGAAATGCATTGGGAGAATTCATAAAAGTTGCAGAAGAAAAAAAACATAGAAGATATACCTCATATGCTCGCATCTGTGTCTACATGCACCTGAACAAAGCGCTCCCAGACTCAGTAAGTTTATATCATGATGATTTCGAATGGACTCAAACTCTAGATTATGAGCATGTTCCATTCAGATGCCGCAAATGCCATGCACATGGACATCTATTCTGTGACTGCCCGCTCAATGTCAAGCCCTCCTCCAATACCGCCTCCGGGCAAACAGATCAAGAGGGTTTTACTAAAGTAAACTCTCAAAAAAGAACTCATAAAAAACTTGCCTCTTAGCCTAAATACACCCTCGCTAGCAACTCAAATCCCTCAACTAGTAACAACTTCGATATCTTAGCCCACTCTGATCCTACTGCCCCTGAACCCCCACTACCCTCCCCAACCCCTGATATCCCTTCTCCGCCCTCTGATCACCCCCCGCAGGACATGACTCCGACCCAACACCTTGAGCAACCCCAATCTTCCCTTCCCACAACCCCCAGCAAAGAGTCGATCCGGAAACCTAATAGCATGGACATTGACAACCAACTGCTCATCCCAAAACTTGCTATGAACATCCCTTTCGATAGTAGTGACCTCAAGCAAATGGATGAAGAACCGGAAAGCATTGACCTAGGAGACATAGACATTTTCAGCCTTGAGCAGGCATGCAAGCAAAAACAATATGATAAGATTCCAGCAAGATAACTAGAAAGTCTAGAAGTCATTCTATCCAGAGCACACTAACAAATATCTCTTGGAAACCAACCTGGAAGTCACTGGGATGGGAAGAACTTATTCAAGGATACTAAGAAAAGAGGGAGAAAGACAGATCTACAGCGAACCATCCTCATAAGGGAAATGCTGGTTGAATTTGGAAAATTTTCCAAACTCACCAGGTAATACAGGCCTCTCCCCAACTTTGAACCATGAAGCTCATCTCATGGAATCTAAGAGGGTTGAACGGCCCAGGGAAATACAGAATGATAAAAAATCTGATTCAGAAGGAGAAACCCCATATCTTCTTTATGCAAGAAACCAAATGTAATAGTACTCTTCTCAATACCACTCTCTCAAAAGTTTGGCATGGATGCCACACTATGGCGGTGGACGCTATAGGAGCCTCGGGCGGTTTAGTAATAGCTTGGAATGCACAAACTATTGAACTCACAGATTTTCATGCTAATCACCACTTCATTCAAGCTAAAGTCCATATCATAGGGACCAATGTGCATGGTCATCTTACCAATGTGTACTTCCCGCAAGCTGCTGAAAACAAAATCTTTATCATGGACACGCTATCTTTGCTCAACGTCAACAAATCCTATCCACTCTAGATCATGGGAGGCAATTTCAACATGATCATACCAAAATAGAAGAAAAAACAGGAGGCGGAATCAGACTGGAAACTGAAAGTGAGCATTTCAAATAGTTCATATAGAGCAACTGGCTAATTGACTTCCTAGCAACAACGGGATATTTACTTGGAATAACAAAAGGTCTGGTCCTCATCAGATCGCCTTTAGGCTTGATAGATTTCTGATAACTGATAATGCTATTTACCTCGGAGGAGACCTCTCTACCTCCATTCTACCTTATGCAGGGTCGGACCATTGGCCAATCTCGCTTCAATGGCAAAGACCAGGGAACTCCACCAAGTGACCTTTCCGCTTTGAATCATTCTGGCTGACCCATCCTCAGTTCAAAGATCTAGTACAACAAACTTGGAAAAGCTTTACTCCCCCTGCTAGATCCAAAATGATCCAATTTCAGCAAAAGTTGCGGTTCCTAAAAACACAAATCAAACAATGGAACACTGCAACCTTTGGAAACATCTTCCACACTCATCAAGCTTTAGCTTAGGAAATGGAGAAACTCCAGCAAACTGTCATCAATGAAGTTAGGACTGAAGCTAGCAACGAACATGAAAAGCACATCCAGACTCAGATCAACGAAAGAGAGAGACAAGAGGAAATACTATGGAAACAAAAATCTCAAATAAAATGGTTAAAGGAAGGGGAAAGGAACACGAAATTCTTCCATCGCTTAACAATCCAAAGAAGAATGCATAACAACATCACCCACATTCTCAATCAATAGGGAGAAAGATTGGAAAATCATGGGACATCGAAAAAGAACTAGTCAGGGACTTCAAATCAGTCCAACAAGAACCCTCCATCAATAGGAAGCCAACAATTGACAAGATTCTCTTGCACATCTCTAAGCTGATCACAGATGAACATAATAATTTGTTCCTCCACCTAGTTACACTCCAGGAGGTGGACTTTGCTATGAAACAGTTGTAGGAAGGAAAAGCCCCTGGTCCAGATGGCTTCACCTCCATTTCTTCCACAAATTCTGGGATACTATCCAAGAGGAAGTCTGGAAGGTGGTCGAAGAGTCTAGAATGCTTCATTGGATGCTCCCCTCCCTGAATGCAACTTTTATCACTTATCATTCCCAAGGAGGAGCACTCCAACTCGCCAGACAAATTCAGGCCGATAGCCCTATGCAATGTCATCTACAAGATCATCTCCAAAGTAATAGCCTCTCGCCTGAAGCCGTTGCTCCCCCTACTCATCTCACTAGAACAATCAGGCTATGTGGAAGGAAGGAAAATCATAGATGGGATCATCCTCACCCATGAGATTATACACTTTCTAAAGCATCATAAAAATGTAGGTATGCTCCTAAAAATTGATCTCTCCAAAGCCTTTGATAAGTTGAGTTGGACTTACATTCATTCGATGTTAATAACCTTTGGTTTCTCACCTACATGGGTTCATTGGATCATGAGCTTAATCTCCCCAACGTTCTTCTCTATCCTGGTCAATGGTATTCCCTCCACCCCCTTTCAACCCTCCAGAAGCATTCACCAAGGGGATCCCCTCTCCCCTTTTCTCTTTGTTCTCATGGCTGAAGGATTGGGTAGATCTATTAAGCATGCACTACAAGAGAATCAGCTTAGAGGCATATCCCTGCACAACTCCCTTACTATTACCCACCAGAAATTTGTGGACGATAATATGTTATTTTGACACCCCTCGGTCTAGGAAGCCAGAAAATTCAAAGCCCTCCTTGATGATTTCTCCGCTGCTTCTAGAGCCAGTATCAACACTGTCAAATCCCAGATTTTCTTTTTCCACACTCGCACTGCTACCTAATCCTCCATAATCTGCATTATGGGATTCTCTCCTGCAACTCTCCGCTCCAAGTATTTGGGTGCCCCCCTC
This sequence comes from Pinus taeda, assembly GCA_000404065.3. Lineage (NCBI taxonomy): Eukaryota > Viridiplantae > Streptophyta > Pinopsida > Pinales > Pinaceae > Pinus > Pinus taeda. The sequence continues at coordinate 51,780 of APFE030931257.1, read as the reverse complement.
ATAGATTCGGCCCTTAAACACTCTTCTTGGCAACTCCTCCTCGACAAGCTGGAATCCCGACTCACTTCCTGGACTTTCAGAGCTCTAAACATGGTTAGCAGGCTAATCCTCATCAAATCCATTCTGCAATCTATGCCCCTGTATTTGTTTTCTATCTTAGCAACGCCCAAATGGGTCCTCAAAAAAATAAAAAATTTCCAGCGGAACTTTTTATGGGGTTCAGTGGGACAGAATCGCAAATGGGCTTTGGTCAAGTGGGAAACAGCATGCCTCCCAAAAAACCTTGGGGGAATCGGTCTTCGGGACCCTCAACATAGCAATGCAGTCATGGGTGCTAGAATTTGGTGGAAGTGGCTATCATCCCCAAATACACCTTGGGCGATCCTTTAGAGATCAAAGTACGCCGATCACAGATCGAGTGATGATCTAATCAGGCTAACAGGAATGGATAAAGGCTCCCTAATCTGGGACTCGGCTAGATTGCACAGAATATGATTCACTAGAATAGCTTTTGGGAGATTAGGAATGGAAATCATGCACGCTTCTGGAAAGACTCCTGGCAGAAACGACCCAATCTCCACAGTCTAATCTCCCCTCCACCAACAGAGGAGGAGGAAGCACACAACTGGGAAACGTTCAACCAGTACTGGCTTCCCACCCTAGATCAGGGGTACAGACAATGGCACAAAGCAGAAGACATTATTAGGAATGGCACATAAATAATGGACAGGGAGTTGAACACAAAATTAACCAATAGGCAGATCAGATACTCTAAAGAAAAGGACATTCTTCGCTAGGGATACAAACCACGTGGCTCCTTTACCACTCAAGAGGCATACAATCTAATAATCAATTCTCCAGCTAATAAGGACCCTCTTTGGGATAAAGTGTGGCATCGCAAAATTTGGCCTAAAATCTCAACCTTTCTTTGGTTACTCTGCCATAAAAGAATTCTCACCTGGGACAACCTTAGGAAAAGAAACTTCCATGGCCCCTCAAGATGTCCCAATTGTGAGCAACAGGAGGAAACTATACTGCACCTCATGCATTCTTGCACTCTAGCTAACAAACTTTGGGAGAAAACAATTTTCAGATGTCAAAAATATGGCAGAGACAGAGAAGACACCACCAACACCATTTGAAATTGGACCAAAAACACATACAAGAGTTCCCTGCTCAATGCTTTATGGAGAATAGTACCAAGTCTCATCATGTGGACAATCTGGAAGGAGAGGAATTGACGTATATTCAGAAATCAAACCACTCCTATCGAAATAATATGGAATACTCTATGTATCAACCTGCAGGAAACCCTGGCACTACATTCTTGGAGCAAGGAGGACTTTCCCACTGAACCGCAAGAACAAAATATATGGTTGAATTGGAATCTCAGGTCCATCCAAACTCAGGATCCACCCACCAAATCCATCTTTTCCCATTAACTTCCCATCAAATGGTGCCCTCCACCCATTGGTCTCACCCAACTCAACTTTGATGGCGCTTCCAAAGACAATCCAGGTTAGGCTGGGTTTGGAGGAATCTTCAGGGATCATTCTGGCAATCCTCTACTACTTTATTTGGGCACTACAGGCTGGGATACCAACAACTCAGCAGAATTAGGGGGATTATGGCAAGGACTAATCCTCACATGGTAGCATAGATTCTCCCCCTTAATCATTGAGGGAGACTCCCAAATCCTCATCAACATGTCTCAACAAATCATTCAAGGAACCCCTGTTGAAAAACTATCTTGTAGCGGGCGTCTTGCAGCTCGACTACAACACATTGAGAAAATGCTTGCAAGCAATAAAGCAATCACATTCAAACACATTAAGAGGAATGGCAACAAAGTGGCCGACCACTTTGCCAATCTCAGCGTGATGAGCGATAGACCTATCCACAAAGGTTTGATCGAAATTATAAAAGATACCTCACACCAACAGGAATTCACCATGCTGGTGCAAATGGATGCAACATCCCTGGATGCAGGTGGTAGATAGAAATTTATTGTGCATGAGCAACCGAATGAACATGAGGCCCATCCGCATGGCCACTTGTGCCTTCACTTGTGTGATCTTATGGCAAGTCCTGGCTCTCAGGCTGGTGCCATTAACCAATTGGGAATATCAAGACATTCCCTACAAGTCCAAAGATATGGATCAGAGTCATCCTCATCGCCTCATTCAACCTCTCAATTGCTCCAGCCATCCCTCCATCTTTGAGCCGAGCCTTCACACAACCACTGGAAGACGCTGCAGACTCTTAAGCTGCGTCGACCTGGGAAATGGAATCCATTACTCCCAGTCCCTTCTCTACCATTTGAGGACTGAGGTCTTAGCTCCTTCCTTTGTCCCGATTGTGAATCCCTCAGACCCCCGCCTCCTTCCTTCTGCAGTGCCTGGATTGATTCCTACCCTAGTTTCCTTCCTCTCTCAGTAGCCTCCCACGATCAGACCCATGTAGTATCGTCACAGAATGAGGAGCAGGCGCGGAGGCAGTCGAGGTGGTGCCACTCGTCCTGGGTATCGACCCCCTTCCATCTCATCCTCCCCTTCAGTCTCCCCTTCCGCTACCCTCTCTAATCCCTGCTCCCTTGGCAGGTATTGGAACACTCGAAGCGGCCGTGGAAGACTGAGTACCAGTGAGGCTCATCACTCCGAAGGCATCCCCCAGCACACAGCGACCAATGCCACCTCTTAGGAAGTGCACTTCCATTTTCAAACCGCCTTGAACAAGCCGCTCATAATGGTCATCATCACAATGGATTTCAGGGAAGTCCCTGCCTCCAGTTTCGAACCAACGCTCAGCCGAGAATTCAACCAGGACCCTCCATTCAATTTCGTTCCAGGGGAGCCGAGCTCTAGAAGCCAACCAAAAGACAAGGATATCCCTTCTAGCAGCAAACAACAAATGTTGGGAAGCGAAGCCACCCGCAAGGATAAGGGCATCCAAATCGAGGACAGTGCAGGTGGTGGACATGCAGAGAACACAGGTTCTGAGGATTACGGGTGGTGTCCGATTGTGGAGGAAGAACCTACAGAGGACACTACGCAGATGCTTGCCAGGTCGTGTGGCAAGCCATAAACATGTTTCTGTCTAGTTTTGTTATATATCATTTTGATACTTGTATCCTGTCGGGTCTTTCTTTGTTTTAATCTCCATCTCAGGCGACAAAATTTTGAATTTTGCTCCCACTAGTCGACTTACAATGGAAAGTTTGAGTCAAGTTTTGGAATTTACAGTCTTTTGCTTATATTTTTTAAATTATGAACTATAGCCCCTGCGAGGGTAGCTAGAACTTTCCTAATTTTGAGCTTGGACTGGTTTCCCCTTCTAGGGCAGTTACAATCTCTACGTTGGATGCTCAGAATGGTCATACAACTGACCCAGTACCGCTGAGGTTGGCGCCTCCTTGTACATTATGTCTTTATAAATAGATTAGTTTTACTTAGAAAAAAACATTGAGAGTTCAATTATTATTATTTTTTATTATTATTTAAAGTCATGTATTTATAAAGTGATTAGTTGAGGTCTTATTAGGGTTTCTTTAGTAACTTCCATTTATATTAGTTACTAATTTTTGTCTTTAGCTTTATTTCCATTTTGTTTTATTTTTTGATTATTTTTCTTTTTCTTTTTCTATTATTTATATTTTCGTGAATTATAATTTTTCACAAATATTTTCAATTTAAGGTGACTTATAATTAGTTGAAAACATATTTTAATAATTTATTTAATAAAATAATTATATCTAATATATATATATAATATATATAATATATATATATATATATATATATATATATATATAAACAATATTTAATTAATCACATTTCTTAATTTTTGTCTATAATATTCAATAAGATAATTATTTTATTAGTTGCTTTATTATTGTCATGAAATCTTTATCTCTGTATTTTTTTGTTTAATTAAGCTATATCTAATATTTAAGCTAAGTCGCAGGTACTAGCTAAACTATGTAGCTCTTGTTTATTTTGAAATAGATCTATTTAACTAATTCTTATTCTTAAATTCTTATTTTCAATTTTCAATTAATTCTTACTCTTATTTAATTATTATTATTTTTTTCAATTCTTTAATTTAATTATTACTATTCTAATTCATTATTCTCCTTATTCTTATTTTCTACTCATAGATAATTTATTTTTAATATCTCTTAATTTATTAAAAATTAGTTAATTGTTAATAATGATTTAATCTTTGAATAAATTCCTAGTTTATTTTTATTTAACTCTTAATTTATATTTTCAATTTGTAGATTTGGTCAATTATAAATTAATTTTTTATTAAAGACCTATTTCACTTACTAATTCATCTGAATAATTTTTATAAATTTGACCTTGACCCAATGGAGACTTATATCCTGTTATCATATAAATAGGCTCTTAGCACTAGTTTACTTACATAAGTTTTGTAGTAGGCATGGTATTACGCATTACGACTTATTAGTTTTTCTCCATCAATGGTAGGCATGGTATAACACATTCATTTTTGCCTTTTGCCTTTGACTGGATATTAGTTTATCTTTGACCAAAAAATTATAAGGCTTATCTATAGTTTAACATTAGTAATTCAATTATTATTATTATTTAAATTTATTTATTTATAACGTGATTGGTTAAGGTCTTATTATGGGTTCTTTAGTAACTTCCATTTCTACTAGTTACTAATTTTTTGTCTTTAGTTTTATTTCCATTTTATTTATTTATTTTTTTTTCTATTATTTCTATTTTCATAAATTATAATTTTTCACAAATATTTCAATTAAGGTGACTTATAACATATAAAAACATAATTTAATTAATTTAAGTATAAACAATTAATATATATTAATAATATAAAACACAATACATATACATTAATGTATGTCTATGGTGATGGCATTCAATAATACAATATTTTATTAGTTGTTTTATTTTTGTCATGAAACCTTTGTCTTTGTTATTATTTTTTTTTTTTTTTTATTAAGGCGCAGGTACTAGCTGCAATGTAACTCTTCTTAAAATAAGAAACCAAATTCAAAAAATATTATATTTATAAATATAATAAATATATGATTGTTTTAACAGAATGAGTATTAATTAAAATTGAATTATTAATATTATAAATAGAATAAATAACATTAAATAAAAAATGAAATTGAAATGAATTTTTGTTATGAGATATACTGTAAAATAAATAAATAAATTTTGTTATTAGATTATTTTAAAATATATTAAATAAAATGATTTTAATAGACATTTTTTTTTTGGGTGTTATCCCATATATTGTCCAAAAAATTATTAAATTTAAAATATGTTCAATATTTTAAATACAAATATTTTAAATAAACATTACACTTATTATTTAATAAACAACTTAGTACTGTTGAAAGATTTGAAAATGACATCTAACAATAATGATGTGATTTGAAAATGACAATTTAGTTTTGATATGGATGATGGATATTGATATGAGATGTTATGAGATGGATTTAAGGTGGCTTATGAGCTTAAGTTATAAATAAGGGAAATTAGGTTATTTTGCTAGGATGTCACCTCCTGAAAGAGGGAAGAAAAGTAGTACACGAAACATGAAATAAATAGAGATTAGAAGCAACTTATGCCCTTACACAGATAGACATGACGTGTGTGTGTGTGTGTGTGTGTCTAATAATAAATATATATATATATATAACTTTACTCTTAATATACACTAAAAAGAACCTGATAGGAAAGAAAGCAAATCAGCTTATAATTGTGTAAAGGGATGATGGCACCCTTTGATATGCACTTGATAGCATACAATACTCATTATTTTTGTGAGCATGAACTAAGGAGAGTGTGAAAAGAGTTTATATGTATCTTAAATATTTAATTATGGTTGATATTATAAACGTAGAAGCTTGGCTATGGACATTAAGAAGGGACTATTATTTTTGAATTCCTATAGCATCACTTAATACACTAAACTAGTCTATGCAACTCACTATTTAAGCAAGGTGTGAAGAAAATATTGATCAATTTGAGACCATGGTGATGATTGTCCATAAATGAAGTCAAAGTGGATAAAAATTATAAACCATAAGTATGGTGTCTAGTTACCCCTAGAAGGATGTTTAACCTATCATTAAAGTAGAAAGATGAAAATATAAGTATAGAGAAGAAAGGGTTTTAAGAAAGAAAGGTTATAGAATTATATAAATATTTTTCATATAAGAATATTATAAGAATCACTATAAGGTCTAAATGAGAAAGATGTCGATGGAAGAGAAATTATGATTGACTGACCAATGGAGTTAAATGATTGGTATAAGGACATAGATCATTTAGAGTAAATGCAAAAGGTACAGTGACATTAGAGGTAATAAACAATTAGTGCATGCATGTAGAGAATGATGCAAAGCAACAAAAAAAATATGGAAATTTACAAGCAAATAAGTGGGTAACCACCTTAGCATAAAGGCATTGATCTCCTAGCTAGTCAATGATTAGTGACAATTGAGCAAGGTATCCATTTTGCAAAACAACACTATGAAAATTCTCGAATTAAAGAAGTTTATTTAAGCTTAGACAACATCCTTAAGGTGTATACCTAGTGAATAACATTGAGGTGCTAGGTTGAGCTATGAAAATATAATAAAGCCTACAACCAAATATGTAACAATAGTGAAGGCTTTTTTTTCTCTCTCTCTCAAGTGGTAAACTCTCTTAAGGATTGATAAGTAGATTGAGAAACATGGATGGTGATTAAGGATGATAAATGGAGGACATGTTGATGGCCTATATAATTCTAAGGTGTGAAGATTTGGAATTATGAACTAAAAGAAATTGCAATTAGCTTAGGATAGACCATGTAAAAGGTTTGAAGGTTCAATGATCAAGGATAAAAATTGTCTACCTTTGACAAAGGAAATAGATTGTATAGACTAATTAGAAACATTCAGTGTGAAGTGTAAGAAGGAATGTTGTTGGAAATTCTATAATGAAACCTTGAGAAGAATTATGCACTCCTTGACAACTCAAGTGAGAATAAACTAGTAGAGGTCATACTTGATTGACCCGTACTCGTCATTTACTGAGTGTATTGATGATATATTGACACTTCATATAGAGAAACTTATCCATTTTGTACTATTGGCATTGAAAGAACTTATTTTCAAGCACACCAAACATATAAAACCTTTTGATGGATTCTTAATGATATTGTTGCATCTAATGTAACAATCAATATTCATTGTCTAATATGCTAATGAATTTTATTTTAGTAGATGAATCATGATAAAAATGCTCATGACGTTTTGTTGATCTCCATGTGATATTTGTTGAGATAATTATCATATCTACAATATTGTGCTATGATGTTATGTTAGCATGTGATTTCATTTATTATGATGATAAAATTTTATGTCTTTGATATACATATGTCGATGTTATATGGTATTTCATGATGTAATGACACATGGTAATTACATGCAGTTTTCTAATGAGATGTATAATGATGACATGTGTGAGCATGTAATGCTTTTCCATTTAGGATGTTGGGATAACAATGGTATATAGTTCTCATGATGACATAAGAGAGTTAGCATGTGTATTAATTTTTATGAGATGATGATGTTATAATTATAACGAATACAACAACTGCATGTTGTGAGGTGGTGATTGACAGAGAATCCACTAGTGGACTAAGAGGGCTAGTTTATTTTGTGATCACATGAGAGCCCATACCTACAATGAATAATATGTAACACGTTATGGACTAGGGATAAACCCAATCGACTACTTATGTCAGTGTTTCCTTTTCCTTTTATAACTCTCGATCGGATATGGGACCATCTTGAGCAGGATGAGTGCTTGATATTAGAGTTGTGATGCCAAAGTCCAAAAGTGGGATGGGGTATGTGAGATTATAGTGCCTAGAATTATACTTGGTAGGATATGTGCAAGGAGTTTGGGTCAACCTTTCAACATGCCTTGGATACATGAGTACCAGACTAGATGCATGTGTTGGGGAAAATGAGGTTTGAGCCTTGGGGCTCTAGTATAGATCGATGGGACTTTAAGACTAGTTTCGAAAGTTGGGAAATAAGAGTTTGAGATTACTCATGCTTTCCCCAAGTACTATGATGTAAATTTCAATGTTTGTTGTGGTCAATTGGGTGGCCCTTATACTAGTTACATTAGACGGTGCTGGACAAGAGAGAAGAAATAACTAAATAAACAAGTTATATGATTAAAATTAACTTTGAGATGAAATTCCTTGAAGAGGGGGGAGTATCCAATGCCCCATATTATCAACTTAAGATTTATATAATGATAATGATAATAATAATAAACAATAATAACAAAATAAATACAATGATAAACAATTAATGTGACGATAATAGTTAACAAATAAATAAAATAATAAATAACAAAGTGAAGTTCACAATAAATCAATAAAGGATCCTATTTTATAAAAAATAGTAAGAATAAAGTAATGGGAAAAAAGAAAACAAATTAATAAAATGTAAAAGAATAAAATAAGGAAGAGTAAATTATGGAAAAAAGCTAAGTCAAGAAAAACTTAAGACAAAAAATAAAAATTGCATAATAGCACATGTATTATGTGCATGAATATTTTCCTTCCATTTTTTAAACAAGTTGTTTTATTTAATTAATGAGGAGGGCATGAGACATTCTTTTCCTATGAGAATTCTAGGATAAGAAAAATCATTGCGAGAGGTAGTTTATTGAGGGCTTGGGGGTGGTCAACTATAGAAAGAAATAGTGTAGCTAAGTCTATGGTTGGGTGGAGAGTTGTCCCCAACATGTTGATTGTGGTTAGCGGGATCATAGTAGCTCAGTTATCACAAGTATGTGAGTAAGTTGGGTTGTCCAACTCCTAGGTATGGCTCCTCCCACTCACCTATCGTGTAGATTATTTAATTATTAATGAATTCTTTTTCATGTTTTTACTTAATAGTATTGAATTTTTAAAGTAACTTCATATGTTTTAATTTCGATCCATTAGATTCGTAAAAAGATCTATCTATAATACTTAATTATTATCATACTTTATGAAAACAAATTCATAAAATGAAACATACCACACTTCATCAATCAAAATCAAGTTTAATTAATCTTCACAATGTGAATCCACTTCACATTTGTCATGCTATTGAGAAGGGGCACTAATGTAACTCCTTGCATCATTTTCCATGGACTATTTCTCCTATTGTTAGCAAGCTTTGATAAAATTCTAAACTATCAAAGAAATTTCAAGATAGAAAATAATTACTCTTCTTCTATTTAGGCTAAATACATTTACATAGGCAAAAAATCAGCTTGTGAAATTTTATGCCTTGAGAAAGGCCCACACAATAGTGCTCTCTTCACTTATGTAGGTTGTTGACTAAAGAAGAAATTTTAACCACACATGCTTGAATGGAAAGACTATTCTAAGTTAAATAAAATGAAATGGAAGTAATTGAGTTAAGCCTGGCTATATTGTCAAGCATAAGGCTCCATGGGTTAAAAACCATGTTGTAGTGTCTCTTATTTATTTTTTAATAGTTGAAAGAACTGATAACAATACTTTATTGACCAATCAATCATTTCCCAATAGTGAAGATTAGACTTGGTTTCAAAATAAATTATATTCTAATTGAAAGAAATGATTGTTGCAATATGAAAAACATAGACTGATATACTCATATATAACCAAGAAACAATGCAAAAGAAATAGATTGCCGAAAATAAATAAGAGAATAAAAAATGAAATAAAATGTCACCGTGATCTCTTTGGAATGACCTCAACTCTCCCAGGAAGAAAGTAGCAAACTATTTTATAACATCATTAACTAAATCAAAACATACTATTTATAGAACTAAAGAATGACAAACTATGTGAAGAGAAACATCAAAAATATCTTTTCCATTCCATCATAATATCAACATATTCTCTAAGAGTCTTCGGAATGGATGAGACACACTTATTTATTCAAAAAATAAGATAAAAAATTAATAAATTCACATCCACAAATCTCTCCCAAATCTACGAATTCCTCATGTGGTTACAACCATTTGCTAAAAACTAGAAAGTCAAATACAACTCTAAGATCTTTGCTAACAACTCTCAATTAATATATGCAAATGTTCCACAATTCTTTCCATATCCAAAATATTTCATTAAGATTCCAAATATTCATCAAATCTTCCATGGTTAAAGAGGAAATTTTAATTTGAGACTAGGTAGTAAAATTTAGCATTGTTAAAATATCCAAATATACTTATAAATATCACTAGTCTCACCCAATTTTCAAGAATAAGTGAAAACAAGTTACTTTTATAATATTTAATCGTAAGGTAACTTAAAATACTAAAATAGAACCTAATCCCACATATAAGCATAAAAATCGTTTTGATTTAAGGTTAGAAATAAGTCGAAAATAGTTAAAATTCAAGGAAAAGGTTGGTAAAAAGATGGTGTTTTGGTGACCCAACTCCCCCACCCTCCACCCCTCCCCCCAACTAAAGATGTTGCATGTCCTCATGCAACCTTGCATGTAATCCTCTTGAATTGTGTGATTGAGTCTTCTTTCTTTGAAAAGTGTCTGAGTAGAAACTAGTTTTTGTGTGGTTGGTTCTTATGTGGTAACTGCAAGTTTGTGAATGTTGGTTCTTATGTGGCAACACTTCATCTTTTACTCCTCTTTACTGCAACAAAGAATCACATGCTTGGAAAGTAAACTCATGTGCATGCATTCATAACCCAATAGTTTGTGCAAATATTCATACAACTGATATACAAAACCACTTTGACATCAACAATCTTTTCATGCTTTGAATGTAGTCATCCACAGAAAAGTTCGTTAAGGCATACCACTTTTTTAACAAAATTTATGAAGTTACCCAATTTTAGTAACTAACTTATTGTAGCAGACTTGTCTAGCCATTATCTCTCAAACTACAAATTCTTTATTTCATGAAATTTGATGAAGATGTTACCATTACCTTTATGCATATTCTTAGCAAAAATCACAACCAATGGATGCACAAATATCAAGAAAAATGAGAAATGGATGTAGGGTGCAATTCCTTAAAAAATATAAACTAGAATTGTTTGAATTATTTGTGTGTTTATGTACCATACCTTGATGCATTTATCTTCTAAATTTTGAGACCAATGGATGCAGATTTTGCAAGATATGGTCAAATCAATTTCTACCACGTTTCATCTTCCATGTTGTCCAAGTTGCATAAAAATATACACAAACTGAGTGCTTCAAAAGGAAGATGGTGTATTTTTACCTTCTTTATCATAATGCACTTCAGAATTTCATTTTGCGGAATAAAATAGGCTGTTGTGCAAAAATATTGAATTCTAATTTATTTATGAACAAATAAAATTAAAATTTAATATTTTTTCACATTGATCGTAAAAAGTACAAGTTTGTCTTAAAAACTTTCTCACATTCTCTTTAAATGTGCATTCTCTGAGAATTTTGCATGTGCCTTACTCAAATGGTTCTATTATACACAAAACCCATGTCTCTAAATTTTTTAATTTGACCTCATATGTTTGAAAATGATGTGCAAAAGGTGCCTTAGACATTGCTTTGACTGTTTTGGAATTGTTAACTACAAAAATCTAGTAGATACATAAACTTGCTTTTGAATTTACATTGACCTCTTTCCCTTGAACCTCAATTTGAATTTGCTGAAACATAAGAGGTATCAAAACATATATTTTTCATGTAAACATTCTCCAACCACTAGATTTGAAATCAAAATTGTGCTCATATACAAACCAATGGGATGCTAAATTTCCTATACCAACAACAAATATGTGGAAGAAGTTTTTTACATGGAAATCCTCCAAGGAGTTAAGGCATCAAATGACATGAGGAAATGGTAATTAAAAAGTATGATTAATGATTTACTCCCTTCCACCCCCCCACTCCCCCCCCCAAGAAAAATATGGAAAAGAGGGAAGGGCATATGAGGACATCAAAAATATCATATAGGCATCAGAATTTTCCAAGTACATTTCTTTAAGAATTCAAATAATTAGTGATCAAAGATGATAAAACAACATATTTGCACCTACCTAAAAAGTCCATGAGTTATGCATCTAAGAGATCTTGTGATAATGGAGGAATTTTCTAGTTGTTATTATTGGACTATGGATGTTGAAGTGAAATGACTTGATTTGAATCACATTGCTTTCTTTCTCTTGGATTGAGGTACTGTTAACGGTGTTGGACCCGCAAAAATTCAAGGGGTCTCCCCGATATGTGGTCCCAATTAGATCTCACACCGTTTCGGATAGGAGCCCCATTTAGAATATGGCTCGGTTGTCAGTTTCTTAAAGTTTTGCCTTGGCTCTAACTGTCAACAAGAGAGAGGAATGAAGATGTGCCTTCGAAAAGCAAGTGAATGTGACTGGTGAGTGTGCAGTTGTAAGTGTGTCAAAGTTATTCTACTATGGAGGGAGAAAAGAAAGTGAGCCTCTAAGAGAAAGGTAATAGTACCACCCTAGTAGAGACGCACGTAACCAAGAAGGATCCGTCTAACATCTAGCAGAATAGTCCTCAAAGATGTGATGGTCATTACAACCACTCAACAAGAAATATATGTCTAATATCCAGCGGAATAGTCCACAAGTACGTGACAACAATAGTAACCATTACAACACATTCTCAATATGATAAGTACTAAAATAATTGAAATAGTTCAACTACTTTAGCACATATGAAAGCTAACATGAATGACAAACATCCATATAATAGTATTATAAATGTTCATAATCCATGCATGAAGAATGTGCTGGCCATGAGGCTTCTGATATTAAGTAAAAGTTCCAAGACACATTTATACAATGAACCCCACTAGCTCCAATAGTCAAGTGTTGGAGCCACTCCTTGCTCCCAAAAAGAACTAGCTTGTCTCTCTAATGCCTTGAGGGAGGAGACCAGGTGAAAAGTCCTTTGACTATACAATTAGGGTGTATATATAACCAATGAGGTGATGATTCACCTTCCTTGTGACTCTTTAACTACCTTCATGCTTGCTTGACTTCCTACGACTTTTCAAATTTACATAAGTCTTCATATTCCGAATGTGCCCTTAGGACTTCCACTTTACAATACATTTTGAATAAGAAATTACATGATCCACAATAATGATGTGGCATATGACAAATCATGACATGACACTATTTACATGGACTGCTTGATGACATGGCAATGTCAAGCCACTTCTGCTGCTGCTTGCTACATCTCTTTTTGAGGATGCTCTTCTATCCACCTCCTTATGTCTTAGAGGTAAGGAATCTTCAATGATATCAAGCCTTGAGTTGTGGTCGCAAACTTTTGTCTCTTTTGTCTTCTCTTGATTGATCATATTGTATAATTAGCTACAAATATGCCTTTCATCATGTTTCCCTTCTCCATCTCCTCCTTCATCGTACTGTCATGGTGTGATAGAGTACCTGCATCTGAAATTCACTCATGATGAGATGACATGAGTCTGATAAACCCCTAGTCTAAGATGGTGCATGTTGATCCACTTACTAAGTCGGAACTGGGTGGCAGGCTGGGGGAAAGGCTTAGTGATTACGCAATTGTGCAACTCAGGAAGTCAGGAGTGAAGCTTGAGCCTTGAGACTGTGCAATGCATAATTCAGGATGGACTAAGGAAGGAAATTGCACAGTCTAGGAGGTCAGTGGGATAGGTTGAGGGGATGGGCACTGGTTCAGCCTATTGTGCAGTTTCAAAAGGCAGAGGATGTTGGTTAACTATGTAATTACGCAACTCAGGAGCTCAAGGGTTGGGCTTGAGCTTAGAGACTGTGCAATGTGCAATTAAGGCCAGGATAAAGGATTGGATTGCACAATTCTAGGGGCCAAGGTCTAGGCTTGATAGTTGGAACTGCGTAGTACACAACCCTGGTGATCCGGATTTCTTCATCTACCAGAATTAACCAAGATATTTTACTTTTGTGATGTTAATAGAATTGCATTTAAAAGAACATAAAACAATCACATGTGCATGCTTAAACAAGAGGAGCCATAATGATTATTAGAAAATCAAGAACAAAACATATTGATAACAAAGTTCACTTAGCATGGGTTAAATTTATGAACCTGGTGTCAAGATAGTGGAGGCCACTTCATATAATGTTGTAAAGGATGATGATGTACATGGAGTATGCTTTGTCATAACAATGACATATACCCTCAACAAGAGTGGTTGGTCTCTCCAGGAGACGTTCTCCCTACAGGAACTCTCACTCAAAATGGGACTTCCTTCAACATGACTGTTAATTTTAGGTATGTTCTATGCTTAGAGCAATTTATTTCAATTTTCACAGTTAGCTCAATATATTTTCCAAATTAGCAATCACTTCAGCATAATAGTAAATAGTAGATAGAACATAAACATAAATTGCAGAAGACAAGCCAAGACAAGAGGACACAAGATGTGGCGCTAGCCAGGGATAAACCCCAATGTGGGGAAACCCTTAATCAATTCTTCTTATATATTCTTCAATAGTTGAAAAGAGAGAGAGAAAGAGATAGAGATAGTACATATAAAATAGAACTCAACACTTTGACTTATCTAAATAAGAGCATATATCATCTCTAAGAAGATGATACATGAGGTAGCTGAACTCAGTTGAAGACATGTTGCTTTCACTGATTCTCCAAGGTGACTCCATCACCCTGCTACACCTATCATTGTGCTGCTCCTCATCATCATGATGCACTTCACTGTGCTGCATCCGTCATCACTATGTTGCATATCATCATGCTTCACTAATCATGACTGTACCCATCATTGTACTGCATCATGTACCATGTTGTCCCATGTACCATTACTGCACCAACCAACACTGACCTACACCATGCTGCACCATTACTTCTATCATGCTGCCACACTGCCTTAGCTATTGGCTATGGTCTGCGGCCTAGCCTAGTAGAGAGATAGACTATGATCCACAGTCTTAGGATACACACAATGTTGTCATCAAGATGTACACTCCTGATCTATGTGTTAGGAGCTTCTACTCATCGAAGGTATGGGTAGCAGTTCCTTTATCTAAACTGTTGATAAGAACCTTTTGTGACAACACATAGGATCTCCTCATCTGAAGAGATATCTCCCTTGAACGTGAATCGTCTTTAGGACAGAGGCCAAGACGTGCACCTAAAACGCAACAATGTCCCTTTCTTACAGTGGATAGGAGGTGTAGAAGACTATGTTTTCTGTTGTTCTTTACTGTGACTGGTTAGGGCACCCATGTGCTACAACAACCCTCAAACAATCACCTAAAACATCCCTCAAAGATTGTGGCCTGATTAAGGAAAAGTGTTGCCTCCATATGTTGTTTTTCAGGGCATATGGTAGCCTATCACATATACATGCAACCCTATTTTGGAGTGGCTGGGCCTGCGGCCTACCACAGGTGTCTGCGACATCCAAACAACCCTCCAAAATAGTCACACCTTATCTCTTTCTGCCCTCAAACAGTCTACAGTTCTCCTTTCCTAACTCAGCCTCCCTACAAGTGTGAACAAATCTCAAAACACATCCACTGCACCTACAACAACTCGGCCTTTAGCTAGGGCATCATAGACCTACAACTAGTGTAGTATAGGCCTGTGGCTAGGGCAGGATAGACCTATGGCTAGGGCAAGATAGACATGTGTATTAGGGTAGCATGTATAGGCTTCCTCCATCGTTTCATATCTCCATGCTTGGACTGCAGCCAGACATCCTTTAGGCAGCGTATAGAAGCAGGGATCTTCTCTCTTGGACTACGGGTAGACCATCCTCTTTAGGACTGCGGTTAGGGAAATTTTTTTAGCCTCCTTTCCTCCTGCATCTAGGGCTTCTTCCTCTTATAATTCTCTTCCACTAAAACCCAAAACAAGTGGAGAGAAATCAAGAGTGAAGTGCTTTCAAATGACTATCAAGTCACCTCCTTTTATACTAAAACGTTGAGCACATGTGGGGGTTATTTGGTTGCTAGCCGACCTTGATGAATTGTCCCATAACATAAATAGATTCATATCTCCATGAATACTTATTGAAATTGGATGATCTTTAGATCAATCCTACACCTCTTGATGAGAGGAGTTCAAGAAAAACATTAGCTACCATAAATAAGATGACTCACATGGAGTTTGGCCCTAGTTGCCAATTCTAACACTCCCTCCCAACTAGGGAGAACTTCATCTGTCAATTCATCTACCAGATTGTACTATCTCTGTCATCAGTGCCCTGCACTGCTCTGCTCTACTTTACTATGTTCCTATTGAGCTTTGCTGAACCATGAAGAAGAAGAATTGATTGAGAATGTCTCATACAATTCTCTACTGACCCGAAGTCAGTCCCATATGAGGAGAGTGTGTCATTCCACTCTTACTCATCCCAGACTAGTTCCAAAAGAGTGAATTATGTCGCTCTTACTGACCCGACGTCTGTTCCAATTGATCCCAGATCAATATCAAAAGAGAGTGTCTCAAACCACTCATATTGATCCCAAATTAGTTCCAAGAGAGAGTGAACTATATCACACTTACTAACCAGAAGTCAATTCCAATTGATCTGAGATCAATGTCGGTCATCCTAGCATAGGGAGTACGGTAGATACACGATGCGTCCATCGGTACTACTATGGTCCCTAACCCCATTTATCTACTCATTGGAAAATTGAGAGGTACTTCCCATGAGTCCCAGACTGCATGGGTAGGATGCCTCGACAGGAGAACCACTCGTACTATCCATAAGTTGCCACGGGTATCGCAGGGGAAGGCTGAACCATTCATCCTGTATACAACACACCACTAGGGGAGGGTGAGTCGCCCTATGGTCGCTTTTTGCTCCAAGAAGTAACCCAAGCCCCCCGGAGCTCCTAGAGCTTGATGTATGCATCATACATGACCCTCGTAGGAGGGTATCTCAATGACTCCAAGTCATTCTGGAAAGTCGCAAATTTGACCTTTCCTTGAGGCTTTGACAGAATGTTTGCGACATGCACATCGGTCCCAATGCGATGGAGCCTTCTTGCTCATCGATGTACCATATCATAGATAAAGTGGTATCTGATGTCTATATTGTGGAGCAATCATAGAATACGAGATTCCTCAATAATCGAATCCCCTCTGGTTGACACAGAAGATCATGGTGGTATCCATCATGTGTACAAAAAACTCACTGAAGAGCTTCCACAACCAAGCAGTTTCACATGAGATCATACTCGTAGCTATGTATTCAGTCTCAATGGTGCTTATAGAAACTGACTTCTGCTTCTTGCTCATCCAGGGTATCGAAGCAGAACCCAAAGAGAACCAACACTTAGAAGTGCTCTTGTGATCCTCCACACTACCTACCCAGTCAACATTCGAATAATCATGCAGCTTCACATTTCTGGCACTGTATCTCAATCCATGAGAGATTGTGCCCTGAAGATATCTCGGAAGATTCTTGACACTAATCAAATTAGGCTCAACCATATATGAGCTCAACATGCTAACTGCAAAACATATATCTGGATTAGAGTCCACCAAAAACATCAATGCTAGAATGAGTTTATGAAATTCAAAGGCATTTCCCAAATCAGGTCCGGCATCACTACCACATAACCTATGAGAATTAATATCCATCAAGGTAGTCACAGGCTTGCAGTTCACCATTCCAAATCCGGAATCCAACTCCCTCTTGTTATTGCAAATGAGAGGGTTTTCACCTTTTAGAAAGAGGTCATCCTCATAAGGTGCGAGTATGAGAGGACTATCATCCACAACCTTCAAGCAATGGTTTGGATTGGCTTCACTGCAAGTGAAACTCAGCTTCATCAGATAGCTACCAATCCTCTCATATTAAGCCCGAGGTGTTTTGCTTCAAGTCATAGAGGGATTTCTTCCACCTGCATACATGAGATTCCCAATCATGAATCTCAAATCCCTCAGGTCGTTCCAAACCTGTGGACCTGCTACATGAGGGGAATGGTCCCCTTGTAAGATTTTTCCTTCAGTACATCTGAGACATGTACCTTCATGCTTTTCTTGAATTAATGCATCCTTGTCACCATCTGACTCATGTCGGGTGGGGCCCCATAATGATTAGACCTATGGTTCTATAAAAGAGATGTGTTAACTGAAATGGTCCCCAATGGAATTCCTGCAACTTGATACAAATTTCCAACCCCAAACTCAAAAGAATATAAGAAAATTCCATTTTCAAAAATGTATCTTTCCATTAATGAATGCCACCTTTAAACCTTTAACTTCCATTGCTGAAATGGACACCAGGTTCTTCTTGAGATTAGGTACATAAAGAACTTATTGTAAATGAATCGCAATTGAACGGTAGAATTCCTTACACCCTTTCCGGGATAGGTGGCATTGACTCCAAGTATAATCTCCACAATTGTTTCCATCTCTACCAAATAGAGAGAGATTCATACTCCTTGAACTTATCAAAAACAACATTTGATTCTTCATACTTGGGGTTCCTTGCTCTCTTTGAAGAGTCATCCATTTCCTTGATGACCCGCATTACCTGTCATTCCTTTGATCATTGAATATGTCCCTCGAATGATTGTTATAATCATCAAGTGATGTGTCCCTACCATTTAGACACTCCTTCTTATAATGGCCGAATTTATTGCAAGCAAGGAATCTTCCTTTCCTTCCACCCTTAGATCCGGACTTCCCATTTAAGTGGTATTAAGGTAGAATCAGAAGCTTTCGCTGCACCATTCTGATAATATTCTCTGCTTCGAATTCACCCTTGGTGAATTTGAAAAGGGATGAAGAATCCATTGAGCCTTTTGTCCTTTCCCAATTGTTTTTGGTGATTGCTCTTTCACTCTTGCTTGGGATTTGTCTTCACCTCAGCTTTGATACCATGTTAATTTTAGGTATGTTCTATGCTTAGAGCAATTTATTCCAATTTTCACAGTTAGATCAATATCTTTTCCAGATTAGCAATCACTTCAGCATAATAGTAAATTGCAGATAGAACATAAACATAAATCACAGAAGACAAGCCAAGACAAGAGGACATAAGATGTGGCGCTATCCAGGGACAAACCCCAATGTGGGGAAACCCTTAATCAATTCTTCTTATATGTTCTTCAATAGTTCGGCAAAGAGAGAGAGAGATAGTACATATACAACAGAAGTCAACACTTTGACTTATCTAAATAAGAGTGTAGATCATCTCTAAGAAGATGATACATGAGGTAGCTGAACACAGTGGAAGACATGCTGCTTCAACTAATTCTCCAAGGTGACTCCATCACCTTGCTACACCTATCATTGTGCTTCTCCTCATCATCATTCTGCACTTCACTGTGTTGCACCATGCTGCACCCATCATCACTATGTTTCATATCATCATGCTTCACTAATCATGATTGTACCCATCACTGTACTACATCATGTACCATGCTGTCCCATGTACCATTGCTGCACCATGTACCGATGCTACACCAATCAACATTGACCTACACCATGCCGCACCATTACTTCTGTCATGCTGCCATACTGCTTTAGTCATGCTACCACACTACCTTAGATGATGGCTATGGTCTATGGCCTAGCCCAACAATAAGATAGACAATGATCCATAATCTTAGGATACACACAATGTTGTCACCAAGATGTACATTGTTGATCTGTGTATTAGGAGCTTCTACTCATCAAAGGTATGTGTTGTAGTTCCTTTATCTAAACTACTCATAAGAACCTTTTGTGAAAGCACATAGGATCTCCTCATCTGAAGAGACCTCTTTCTTCAGCGTGGCTGGTCTTTAGGATAGAGGACAAGATGTGCAACTAAAACACAACAATTTCCCTTTCTTACAACAGATATGAGGTGTAGAAGACTGTGTTTGCTGTTGTTCCTTACTTAGGGCACCCATGTGCTACAACAACCCTCAAACAGTCACCTAAAATATCCCTCAAATACTGCGACCTTATCAAGGAAAAGTGTTGCCTCCATATGTTATTGTTTTGGGCATATGGCAACCTCTCAAGTGTACACGCAACCCTGTTTTGGAGTGGCTAGGCCTACGGCCTACCACAGATCTCTGCGGCATCCTAACAACCCTCCAAAATAGTCACAACTTACCTATTTCTACCCTCAAACAGTCTGCAATTCTCATTTCCTAACTCGGCCTCCCTGCAAGTGTGAACATACCTCAAAACACATCCACTGCACCTACATCAACTCGGCCTTCAACTAGGGCATCATAGACATGCGGCTAGGGCAGGATAGACCTGCATATTAGGGCGACATGTATAGGCCCGCGTATTAGGGTAGCATGTATAGGCTTCCTCCATTGTGTCATATCTCCATGCTTGGATTGCGGCTAGACATCCTTTAGGTAGCATATAGAAGCAGGGATCTTCTCTCTTGGACTATTGGTAGACCATCCTCTTTAGGGCTGCGGCTAGGGCAGTTTGTTTAGCCTCCTTTCCTCCTACGTCTAGGGATTCCTCCTCTTAGACTTCTCTTCCACTAAAACCCAAAACAAGTTGAGAGGAATCAAGAGTGAAGTGTGTTCAAATGAATATCAAGACACCTCCTTTTATACTAAAATGTTGTGCACCTGTGGGGGTTATTTGGTTGTTGGCCGACCTTGACAAATTGTCCTATAACACAAATAAAGTCATATCTCCATGAATACTTATCAGAATCAGATGATATTTAGATCAATCCTACACTTCTCGATGAGTGGAGTCCAAGATAAATATTAGCTGGCATAAATAAGATGACCCACATGGAGTTTGGTCCTAGTTACCAATTTTAACAATGACAAGCTAATAAACTCTCACAATAATGCAGCAACAAGCATCCCTCAACATAGTGTCAAACATGGATCTCAAGAATAAGACATGATCTCATCAATAACAAAAGGACTCATAACATAACTGCATCATGTACCTCCACGTTCGAATATGGCTGAAAAATGAAAGGATCAACTACTGAAACTAATCATGCCACTGAATTTCTGATGACGAGCAGTTTAAAATCGACTATCAACTCGTCCAACTCTGACACTGTCAAATTTTGGGGTTTCGGGAATCTTGAATATTCCCCCACGATTCCTCTTCACTAGTTGACTGGACATATGCTACTCAGATTTCATATTTGATCTCGCCATCACGATTCTTACGAAATTCTAAGAAGAATGAGTATAAAGTCGGCTACATTCTGGCACTAGAAAAATTCAGCCTCTAAAGATTCCTCAAGATTCTCTAGAGATTCTGTGCTATGGGGTACTTGCAATTCTGCTACTCATATGGCGAATTTGACATCACCATCACGCTCTCTGTGAAAATATGATAAAAATGACTATAAACTTGATAGCATTCTAACAGTGTGAAATTTTACCTCTTGAGTAATATTCTTCAAGTTCAAGGTTCCACAACTTCTTTCTGGGCAAGGTTCCACCTTTGCATGATTCCACTTGGCCTACAATTCCATGGGTCCGCTCCGAAGGTTCGCTACTCCCCCGTTCGAATGGAAAATAATGTTTTATATAATAGTTTCGGCGAAGTTCTTAAAGCTACGCCTATTGGTTCGTTGGTGGACACCCAATTTGGGTTCGGCACCACCCGGGTTCCAACCCTGATGCTACCAAAAATATTGACGATTAAGATTCTTTTGGCGCATTTTATTTTTTTTTAACTACGGAATTTGTTGAAATGGCAAACGGTTACCATAAACTTTGGGTGGAGCGAGCTAACCATGTGGCCAGGCGGGTTCGATCCGCGCTGGCCCATGGTTCTGTTACATATAATGGCAGGTGGTATTACATTGTTTTACAGTTTATGATGTGGTCCACTGGGGTTGTGCGATGGTGGGGTTTGACCACCCGCCACCATAATATATATATTATATATATATATATTGGTTTATAACGGTTGGCGGGGGTGGCAGGTCGGGGGTGGGCGACCTGCCACCCCTTTAATATATATATATATTTTGTTTTACATAACAATATTGGGAATTTTTAATTTTCTCAAAAAAAATAAGGGTCATTCGACGTTTTAAGTGTTCGATAAATTTGCCCACCAGGTGGCCAGATTCCATGCGCTGAGTCTCAATCAATTTGTAGGATCATTAAACCTGGCCCACATTCCCACTTTGACCAGCACTATCTCCTTTATTCAAACTCAGATTTGAGTATCGTTTGCATCATTGGAATCAGGGCGATGAGCACTTCGCTCTAGTTCTGATTTAAGAGCAATATGACCACTTTTAGTTTTGGCCTATTATGAGTCTTCTTTGACCTCTAGGTGTCTCTAGATCCACCTAGATCACTTGGGAGGCAAGAACTACACATTGCATAGTGTCAAGGGACAAGGGTGCAACTTGAGGTTTGGAACTTTTCAATGCGCAGTTGGGGAAGGTCAGATGAAGCTAAGTTGTTGAGAATTTTCAGAAATTTGGCTAAGTGTGGGGTCAGTGAATTGATGTGATTAGTGACATGACTTGATTATGACCACACACTTAGAACACTTGATGACACAACAACATAGAGCATCCATGACACATGAACCATACATTTCCCTCAGTGCGACAACTTTGTGATAAGTTACGACAAGTGTGATACCAAATATACACTTGCGATGACTGTGACAACACTTGTGTGATAATGCTTAAAACTTTGGGAATGAGCATGACAAATGTTTACATTGTTAGATCAACTCATTTGCACAAAAATAACCGCTTGAAACCACCTAAACAAGCTGCTATACATTGTGCGACAACTAACATGTGAAAATATGACATTTTTTTTTCTTTCTTGCAAAAGGGACCAAAACACTCAAAGAAAACATATGGAATGGATTTCAATGTTTGTGATGACAATATATAAGACCAAGGTAGGCTCTGAAATTTGGTACAGGCCAAAATTTTGGAGGGTGTTATAGCAGCAACAACCCTTGGCGACACGCTCGTGGAATTTTGTCTGCTCTGTCTCGATTAACTCTTTTGTGTAGGGTCTAAGTTCTTACCATATGAATAAGCGTGGCCCCCTTTGTGCCTTTCTCGGTTTAACATAAGCATAGGATTCAACAACATTCCAATGTTTCAAATCGAAAAGGGTAGTGAAGTTCGCGAGCTTTATATTTTCAGAGTACAATTTTTAATCTCTGGTTTTGCTCCGTTGCTAGTAGGCCTTGAAAGTACCCCGAAGGAGTCACTACAGGAACATGAACATTGCTCCATTACCAACGATCCTAGACAATACCTCGACAAAGTTTCTTGCTTCACCTCTTTGTGTAGGAAGCCTTTCTCTTCTTTCACCTTTATTTATATATTTAAAGAGGATTGTGCATTGGCACTTATTTATTTTATAGGCGGAAGAGGGATCCTGACTTATTAAGAGCAGGAGAGGTTGTTCCTTCAGAGAAGAATATAGATACCTCTAATTTAGGTTTGGTCATTTAGATTTTCCCCTTTTCCTTTTCTACTAGTTGGATATGCGTGAAAGCACCAAAACATAAGAACCAAGTGTGGCATAAGGTTTCCAGAAAAGACACAAGGATCATGGCTTGACCAAAACTCTCCTTACGGACAGATCATATTTTTCGTTGGAACTTCATCGACCAAAAGATGTGACCCAAAACAAAGAAGGAGGATGAAAGTTAGCCAAATTTTGTGGTGTCATAAGACTCTTTTCAATCGATCCACACACAAATATGTCAGAAAACACATTCACACTTGACACTTATTTACACAAACGCAAACAAAACAAAACCAATAAAACAAATAAGCAAGAAAAGAAACTATGTACATTGGGCAAGGCACAACCCTAAGTTGTCATTGAAAATAATATTTTAAGTCTTGGTCATTAACAAGAAGAGAGTCAAACCTCCCATCTAGTGATTGTAGATGATATGTGTGTTGGCCACTCTTTTCGTGCATGGTGAATGGTCTGATCCATGGGGATTGGAACTTATTGTATTTGCCGTTTTCCTTGTGGGATTTGTCTCACTTCAAGACTAAGTCACCCACATTGAATTCATTCTTCTCAGCAGATTTCTTGTCGAACCACCTCTTGATACGACTTTGGTGAAGTGAGAAATTTTCTTTTGCTTTTTTCCTTTCTTCCTGCAGCTTGTGAAGAGTGTTTATCCTACATTGAAACAATAAGAAGGGCTAGCCCTAGGATTCCTGTGAAATTTGAAGTGCATGCAGGTAGATGTTCAGGGATAGGATGGCTTCTTTTTTGTACATCGGCAAGTAAGGAGACGCATTCAGAGAGATTTTTGGGGTGACTCGGTCCCATAAGGCATTCACCAAAGTAGAGTGTCAGTTCCTCTATTAAGAGAAAATAATATTTTTGATAATGTAGATGACGTTCGTATTTGTAGACTCAGCAAGACCATTTCCCTGTAGATAGTAATTATTTGAATGTTTCAATATGATCCCAATTTCTAATGCAAAATCATATAATTTAATGATGAGAAATACCTTGCATTTTCAAAATCAAGTGAATTCAGAATGTCGAACCTAGAGATGATATTCTGCTTAAGGAAGTTGATGACTTCCTCATTATTCCCCTGTTTGAGTGGAACTGATTTTGTCCACCACATGAAGTGGTATGTGGCAGTGAGAATGTAGCGGTGCTACTTTAATGAGTGTGGAAAAATTTCACCAATCACATCAAACCCCCATTGTTGAAATGTTTCTTCCACTGCAATAGGCTACAATGGGGCAACTGACTTCTTTCCTCTGTCGGTACACCTTTGACATACTAAGAACTTGCGGGTATAGGCATGAGCATATTTAAATAATGTGGGCCAATAGAAATTGACCCTCATTAACCTTGTGTGCAGTTGTGTTGCCTGCGAAGTGTCCCCCGGTGGGTTTGTCATGGAGATAACATAGTACTTTCTCCGAATCATGCGCTTCCAAGCACCTTAGTAGAACTCTGTTATGGTGATTTCTAAAAGCAATCCATGCACCAATTGGTAAGATAATTCTTTGATATTGAGTGCCCTCTTCTGTCATGCGGATAAATTAGAGGGCAAGGTGTTGTGCTCAAGATACTGGCACACATCAGTGTACCAGGAGTTTTTTTATGGTAGTGGGGGAAGCTCGCTCAACATTATACATTTCGATTTCATGATCCCATCCAAATGAATCTTCTTCTTTTGCATCTATTGATTCTGCTACTAGTTGTCAAAGACCATTAACCTTGATCGTGTGAACTGGCTTGAACTCTAAGTCATAATCCTGCAAACCAGTCATCCAATTCACTCTTCTTTAACCTAACTCTTTTTGAACAAACAATGATCTATATGTTGGGTGAAAAACAAAGATAATGCGTTGATTTTTCAAGAGATAGGATTGGAAGTGCTTCAATTCCTTGTAGACTGCATAAGCTTGTTTGTCAATGGTAGGGTAGTTGAGTTTAGGTCCTTGAAGGCTATCACTTATGAAAGATATAGGCCACTCATTATTCTGATCATCCTTTTTTGTGAGCACAATGTTGATAGAAGTATTAGGAGCAAAACTGTAGAGCATAAAATATTTGTTGAAATCTGGGTTGTACAAAGTAGGTGTGTCTGTAATAGCTTGCATGATATGGGAGAATGAATCCTTTTCCCTTTTATTCCATTTATATATGGAATCCTTCTTCACCATCTCCTGTATAGGTTTAATGATCTGAGCATAATTGGAGTTGAAATTACGAAGGAAATTGATCTTTCCGAGGAAGGACTACATAACTTTCTTGTTCACTAGGAAGGGAATATGCATAATAGCTTTGGCCCTTTCTAGGTCTACCTTAATCCCACTTTTCGCAATAATATGGCCCAATATATTACCCTTGGACATTGCAAAAATGCTCTTCTTGGGATTAAGGGATATCCCATATTTCTAACATCACTCGCAAAATTTCTTCAAACGGCGCAAGTGGTCAGATCTCTTCTTGGAAAACACTTTGGCATCATCAATATAGACCACTACTCTTTGACTAATTAGTCCAAGAAATGTGATGTCCATGGCACATTGAAATATCACATCAGTATTGACAAACCCAAATGGCATTATTTTGAATGTGAACGTTCCCCACTTCATATAAAAAGTTGTTTTAAGTTTGTCAGGCTCTTAGACCAAAACCTGGTTGTAACCTAAATATCCATCTAGCAAAGAAAACATTTATTGTCTGCAATATCTATTCCATAGATGACACAGGGTAGTTATCTTTGTATGAGGTGGGATTTAAGTTGCAGAAATCAACACAAGCAAATTTCCCTGGACTACTTTCTTACTGGGACCAGATTTGATAGCCAAGTTGAATGTCACACTTTATATATGATCCGAGCATCCAAAAACTTCCTTAACTCCTTTTGAAT
The DNA here is from genome assembly GCA_000404065.3 of Pinus taeda. Lineage (NCBI taxonomy): Eukaryota > Viridiplantae > Streptophyta > Pinopsida > Pinales > Pinaceae > Pinus > Pinus taeda. Next base: position 25,406 of record APFE030931257.1, on the reverse strand, counting down.
CAGAGGCTCAAGCGTTGGATACACCTTTTGTAGTTTCTACTGGAAAGGCATGGCCCCTTCTTTGATCAGAATGACGCGCTAGATTATTCGTGTGACATAAGTTTTGAGCTTGCCATATGTCCACGTGAAAACATTTTCGTACTGCTTAAACAAGTGGAAGAAGGCTTGACGCTCCTGTGGTTTGTAGAAAATACTGAGGTTGATAAACTTGAGATCTTTTTTTGTCCCAATATTTATTTATTCGTGCGACGTGTAACTAAGAGTTTTTGTATTGACCAGCCCTCGGACGCAGTTTTGCAAGTCACACATATTTTCCAATGATATTATGCCTTTCAGAACGAGATTTTATTTGTTTACGCAAGCTGCATCCTGCAACAATTTCTCGTGCTCATCTTCGTCGATAGTTGTATCCTTGAATACATCAACATTGGCCATAACGTGCAATATTTGTTGGTCATCATTGAAAACATGTAAATTAGTAATATTGTTAGGTATGTATGGTTTATAAGGAACTTTTATAGAAAAATTGTCCCTAAGCGGTGATAACCTAGAAGAAACATTTGCTAATGCATACGCAGTTACATTACATATCCTAAGAACAAAAATGATAATGAAAGCTTGGAAATGATAAATCAAACTCCATACCTCTTGTTGATAACTTTTTAGATGAGGTGACACACATTGTATGGTGTTGCATACCTATTGTACAAAAAATTTTGAGTCACCTATTGCATTGAGGATCCCAACATTGAGGTCAATGGCTCTTTGTAAGCCCAAAATGAGTGCTTCATATTCTGTGGTGTTGTTCATGAACTCTAATTCCAAGTGGCTAGAGATTAGATGTTGTCTTTGTCCCCTGTCTACTAAAACACAACCAGCTCTAGAGCCCTCTTGCATCTTCGAACCATCAAAACGCAATTTCCAAACATCATATGTATAAGGACCATGTGTTGCACTAGTACTACTACAATTATTACTACATATTATACAAACATTATTTTTGCAAGTTATACTAGGAAGGAGTTCCAACTATGTGTCAAGTGGTACTCGGGATGGCTGAGTGAGATAACACCATAGGTTAGTTTCTAAGAAGTAATTTCCAAATATAAGATATGCAAAGGAAATTGGTTCATTTTTACCTTCGAAGGGAGTGACAATATGTTTCATGTAAGGCTTTGAGTTAACACGGATTTAGTTGTTTCTTCCCTTGTACGAAATAAGTGTGACTAGTTCGTAGCAAAATACCCTTGTAATTTGTTGGACCAATATTTTCTCAACAATACATCGTATGCTTCCAGAATGTCCACAATTACTATATTTATACATTGGTGAACTCGTTGCTCGGATGATAAGCATATAAGCACATTTTTGAGTTCCCCAATAGCATGGACAAGAGTCTTGTCCAGCTGAATGATCTATGTATATGTTGTATCCCATTTTGCATTGATTGTATTTTCTACTGATAAAGGCGTTACATTTATAGATGCACCATAATCGACAAGCAATTGTGCACATTATAATTGAAAATTTAAAACATTAACAAAAATGGAAGGTAGAGTGTATTTGCATCCAATGTTAAAGAATTAAGTACAAAGTCCAGTGAACCAAAGGACTTACCAGACCCTTTTGCAAAGAAGCATCATTACCTGAGGAAAAATTCTTGAGTGCACAGACAAGCAGTTCTCGCTGGCTCACGATCTTTGTCAGTTCAAAAAGTGAGATATTCGTGTGAGATTTCTTCATATATTCAACTATGTTGTAATCCAGTGTGAGAGACATTGTTGAAGTGTCTGGAAGAGTTGATATATTTGCTACTTCCAAAATGATGGGCTTACTTAAGCTGTTCGCGGAAGTAATTTTCATTGTAGCCACATTTTCAGACTTGCTCCAAGTGTTTTGGGATGATTTGACGGGATCTTCCTCGGAAAATTCTCTTTCAACTTTTGCTTCGTCAACTATTGTGTGGAGGCCGACCCTTGGCCTCTCAAGTTTTATCGAGTGTTCTACTGTTGATTCGAGGCCTCCTGCAATGGCTATTCTTCGATGCTCTTCTTCTTAGCTACGAAAACATAACTGAATGTATTCACTGCATGTCTGACATTCATAGTTTCTGTGGTAGCAACATTCTCTTCCTTCTCTTCTGCTGGATCATTCTAGTAATCTAAAAGCACTGTATCAATAGAATGCACAGTAAGAGCATTCATATTGTGTTTCCATTGTGCGGATGTTTTTTTCTAAATGATATTCTTGATGAAACGAACAATATTGGTCCATGCCCATACTCTCAACATTTAGCACAACATTTGATCTATGTGCATACTTGCCTGGCTAGTTACTGTTACTGTCAAAGTTGGAAACACTTCTTAGAAATCTGAATTTAGGGGGATTGCTTCTCATGGTGGTCTCACTTGAAATTTTTTTTAACTCTACCAATTGATTGGATAGGGACTTGATAGTGTGGGTCAAGCTCTCAAGATCGGTTGCTTCTTTCTCCTCGGCCTTACTTATAGAGGCCTGAGACCTTTTACCCATGTCTTTGGAGTCCTTTGTTGGTTCATCATTTGTGATGACTCCAATCATGCACAAGTCCTTTTTGACTGCGATCGCTTCTTCATAATTTTCAGCTAATGTTGGCTTCACAGTTATTTTCATGAGCTACATAATTCTTGTTGGTAAGGCAAATGTGTAGTAATCAATGATGATAGAGTCATGAGGTTTTGTGTTTGTGGAAATCTACTCAATATACGATTAAACCTTTGATTGAAATCTTTCACTTTCTCTTTCTGCTCCATCTTAAGGCTGCCCAACTCTCTTAAAATCATGGCGGGGGTTTTATCATCAACAAACTTCTTAAGAAATAGTTTCTCAAAATGCCCCAATTCTAGATTGAGTTTGGAGGAAGGTTGTCATACCATACAATTGCTCTTCCATCTAAGGTACAAAAAAAAATTCTACATGCAACATCATCATAACTTACCTCAAGCATTTGTAGATGCACGTAAAAGTTGTCCAAGTGATCCTCCACCTTCACTGTTTTTTCAGGGTCATATTTTGTCAACAACTTCTCCAGGTGCCTTAACATCTTGTGTAACACACCCTACAATTGAAGTGGACCCTGAGTCATCTAGTCTATATCTTGTTCCGCCATGTCTTCGTCACCGTTTTCCTCATCTTTGTCAGAATCTAATGGATCTTCTACTTGTTCTTTACTGCCTAACCCACGAAAAGTATTGTTTGAGAGTACAATATTATTGTCGTCACCACTGTTAAGGATGGACGCTGCTCTAGTTTCTGTGTGTTTTTTGCAGTGTCTACCAACTCTTCAAGGGTGATGAAAACCAAATCTTCAACTATTGAAACCATTATCCTAGTAGGGGTGGTCACGTCATTTGGGAAATATAGAAGATGATGTAATATGTGCATCAATCCTATAGATCTTGCAAATTTACGGGTGTGTTGTACTATGAAACAAACCCCCCCCCCCCCATTTATAAATAACAATAACTAAAGTTAGATATATAAATGGGGACCATTTTAAATATTTAGTCTTAGGATAATAAAACCTAACTCTAAGAAACTACCTTGAAAAAATCTTGCAAAACAACCCAAGGATGTGATCCTCATCGCAAATTGCAAATCACGCTTTTCCATGTGATGATCATAAAACACCTTTAAAAAATTGCGATGCGCAATCAAACCTCCTGTTGCGTATCCTGATCAAAAGCACCTTGTTATTTCGCAAATCACACTTCGCAAAAATCAAAAGTAATTAAGCTATGCCACTATGACATCCATTAATGATTTGCGAAATGCGATATTGCGACAATCACAATCACATTTCGCCTTATAGAGCAGGGAACACTATATTGCATCGTTTTAAAGATTGCGATGTGCGAATAAGAGAGGTAAGTGTGTGAAATAATTGTGTTTTAATATAAAAACGAATGGATTGACATGTTAATAAATGTTTAGCGACCCAAGGAGAGGTAATGATTTTCCAAGTTATGGGTAGTTAACGTTGAGTATCTCATTTAAACCTTTCTCATGATCCAAAGTCATTTCAGAAAAGCTTTCAGTCTTAATTGTCCGACACCGTTTGCACTGATATATCTTGTCCATTTCAGGCAAGCTGCAAAAGACATGCCATTGAGGAAGCTGATGCAAAAATAGAAAAAGCAAAGCATTACTGAATTTGAGTTTACAGAGATGGCTCCTATATTCTATGATACAGTCTACAACGCTAACAGAGGAGCAACAGCTTGGGAGGTCATATACAATAGGCTTGAGGATGAGCGTCCCAAGATTACTATCACAAGAGCAACAACTGAATCAACAAGACCTTTGGGACTTCATAGGATAGGAGCGAGGGCTAAAATCCTCCCATACAGTGATATGATCAGGTGGGTGGTCGAAAACCTCACCATTGAAGATAGGAAATTTGGGAATTCAAGAATGGAACTCATGGGGTGATTTAGAGCAGAAGACCTGAAGAAAATGTACCATATACCTGTGTTGCCTTGTTGGGGCCTGACCCAGGTTTAGAGGTGATTTAGCCAAACAAATCCTGGTACTACTGGCCCTTTCGGCAACAATTTGTGGAGCACGGACTGAGGTATCACCCGAAGTAGTAGGGGAGGATGCTAGAACCAAGTTTCTGCACCCTGGAGATGTCTAATGAGTTCAAGATGTCTACGATTTGACCCTGTGCACCCATCGCTACGCGCTTCCCTTACCTCATAGCCTGTGATGCTACCTTCGTGTAACCTTACTCGGGGCTCGAATGCTATTATTACCCAAGTCCTTACTATTATTCCACTATTATTTGATTATCTTAGCCTATTTGTATGCGTTAAGTTAGACTTAGCAATATAAATCATTCATACAGGTGCGCACAACAAATAAATAGTGTATTTGAAATTTATAACAAGCATGCAGTAATCCAAGAACAGATGTACAGGATAATGATAAACTTCTCTTTATTACTTCCTTCTTTGGTTACAGACTTGAATCCACATTGCGCACTCAGCTGCGGACTACTAGTCCTCTGCGCACTCAGCTGCAGAGCCTTCTCCAACTCTAGGACCCAAGACACACTTAGACTCTTGCTCTTCACTTATACTTCACTATTTTTTCCTTCGCTATCTTTTGTAGTTAGAGCCTCGCCCTCGAGTACTAGGGCGGATAACCCTGTGACTCTATCATACATTTCACGCTCTGTGCCTGCAATTCACAGAGTTTTTACAACAAGATTAGATCAAAACTTGGGCTTTGAGCCAAAAAACATGCCTTGGGGGGATTCCATGCCCAATAGGCCCCCAACACAAACATTGTGACTCGCCCTCGATTCACTCAGTCAGTGCAGCGTTCTTGGCATGAAGTCCCTCCAACTATTCTCGAACTGCATTGAGCTCCATAGCGCACTGAGCTACTGCTTGCTGAATTTGCTGCATTGATGTTTGGAGACCATTGTGTTTGAATTGTTGCCATACATCTTGTTAGGACCTCATATTGTCTCTTTTTGATCATACATTTTTCTAAGATGTTATCCTTTTCAACCTATATTTAAAGTCCTTATTATGGTTTTAACCCAATTGTTCCTAAGGTACACAATATTTCTTCTCATCACTATATGTTTAATTATTTTACATATAATTACGCTATCTTCATAGTTAATCATTGAATTGTTAGTTGTTGAACAAGTTAAAGAATGATGTGCAGTCCACGTTGCTGAAATTGCTTGGAGATTGCAAGATTACTTTTGCAGTTGCTGAAATAGTAAGAACGATGCGCAAATCTCGTGGCTGAAACAATTGTGATTTGTATTCTAGATTTGACAGCAACAGAAGAAGATCACCGAATGAGCTGCTACACTCGATGTAACGACCATGATCCAAAGATAGCATTATTGTAACAAAATTCTGTTGATGGGAAACTGATTTCCCTATTTTTGTATATTGGGTTAAAATAGAACTTACAATGTAATCTGTTGTAATAGATGTATCCTCTTTAAAAAGAGGAGACATCTACATTAGAGGGGGATGAGCAGACTGAGGGGAAGGTCTAGTCAAAGGAACAGAACTGGAATCTTTTTGTAACATGACATATTGATGGATGAATAAAATATTGTTCTGAACATTTCTTTGTAGTTCTTGTCGCATGGGGAATCTTGTGAGAAGGATAGGGCCCACCTTCATCACAAGATTCACCCATTACATTTCTGCAGCGTGTTAAGTGTGTCTTTTCTCCATACCTTGTTAACAGTACCATTTACTGAATATTGTTTATACATTTTTGTTGAAACTCTGTTTTCTCTCCAATTGATTGCTGTATTATTTAAGTTTATCTACAATCAATTCATGAGTGTTCCTTTGGTGATTGAGTTTACAGGGTGAGTTGGCAAGCTCGATAATCAGAAATAGGTGCTGAAGGTTCCTGCTCTGGGAATAAGGTCATGTTCTCTGTTACAGCATAGCTCATGCTTTCCTTTGTAGATTGATTCTTTTCATTAGATTACTCTTTGAATGAATTTAAGAATTTTTTGTAGCTGTCTGCAACCGAGTGTTTTTTCTGTAACTCAAAGTGGAGCTTCAGTTTGCTTGAAGCAAGGTGTGATTAGTTTTTACTACAACTTCTACTGCTTTTAAGATTGAGTACATATAGTACGGAGTTGCCTTTGAAATGACTAGACTTCCCTGGGTTGACAATTTATGTAGCACTTGGTTGTTTGCATTAATAAGCAATTAAAGTGACCAACATTTTGGCACTGTTGCCGGGGAAAGCAATCATATATTTTAAAAGCATTAATGATTTTCTTTTAGATGTACAGGATGCATGAGAGGACGCAAGAAAACTAATCCTACAGGTGGCAAGGGCAAAGGAAGGGGAGGAAAGAAAACTTTTCTTGATGAGATTATTTCGAAAGCTGAAACTTCTTAGAGGTTAAGCTCTCGGAGGCCATAGACTCAACACTCTCTCCAAACGAACTACGAAATAGAGGAAGTAGTGGGACCTGAAAGGGCTGAAGAGATAGTAGAACATACTGAGGAACCAATATAGAACATTGAAGAACCAATAGAAGATATTGAGGGGCCAATAGAAGTTGAGGAACCAGTTCTGGACATTGAGGGTCCAACGAAAAGTGCTGAAGACCGGGCAAGTGCAATAGGGGAACAACCAATGGATGGAAACAATGAAGGACTCTTTGGTGGGGGACATGGAGGAGGAGAAGGAAGAGGCGAGAATTCTCTCTCCACCTTGGAATTCCCTATTGGGGATATTCCTAGAGGGGCAACTCCTATGAAGAAAATCCCACTCTCTGCCTTACCTAACTTCCATGGTTTATCATTTGAAGATCCTGATGAATTTCTTTTTGAGTTTGATATATTGTGTAGAAGTTATGATTATGTTACTAATGCTCAAAAGTTGAAGTTATTTCCAGCAACATTAAAAGGAAATGCACTAATATGGTTCATGAGCCTGGGAGGTCATGTGATCACAACATGGGAGCAGATGAAGGAGAAGTTTCTGGGCAAATATCAAGACTATTACCGAACAAGAGAAAAAAAGGAGGAACTATTCAAGATGGTTCAGAAGGAGGAAAAAAATTCAGAAGGAGGAAAAAAATTTGGAGGATTTTGTGGAAAGATTACAATATAATCTGCAGAGATCCTATCACCATAATGTAAGTAAGGATATTCTTAAGACAATATTATTGAAAGGGGTACGGGATGACTGTTTAGACATGTTAAATATGCTTGGTACAAGGGATATATCTAAGGAATCATATGATGAAATCGTGAACCTCTGTAAGAGATGTTCAAGAGGAGCTGCAAACAGAGCAAAAAGCAGGGATAGTACATATTCAAGAGTCCAAAAATCAGCCACTGGGGGAGCAACAAGAGCTAAAATAGGTAATCTACTTGAAGAATTTAAAACTGAAATGTTAAGTTCTTTTGCTTCACAAATTGATACTTTGCAGGTTAAAAGGAAACAAGCAGAGGTAGAAGCTGCTTTGGCTGTCTTCTGTCCTAAATGTAGAGAAAAACATCCACTAAGGGAATGTCCATTAGACAAGGCACAATTTGTACCATTTGCAAGAAGGATCATGAAACATAAAAATGTCCCTCTTTACTAGGAATAAAAGCAGCCTTACAACCAACTGAGGAGGAAGCTGAAGTAGTTTATTTGCTGACACAGAGGAGGCAATGGCAACCATGAGGACAAGGTATGAACTCTAGCATGCCATTTAATCATTGGAATAATTATCCTTCTTTGAATCAAGCAAATTACCCGCCATTCAATCAAATGCAATATCCACCCTTTAACCAAATGAACTTCCCACCCATGCAACAAGCAAACCCTCCCTTTGTAGACCTTGCAATGTGGACTCCTTGGCCTCCACAACAACCTTATTTTAATCAATGGAACCCAAACTGGAGAGCTCAGCAAATACCGTTTCCAAACCAATTTCCTCAGTATCAACAACCTCTCTCTCTACCATTAGGATCTCCACCGAATAGCCAGACAATAAGACCCTAGTTACCTGTACAACCGAACCCTAATCCTAATAATAAAGCTATGCAAGTTATTGATATTCAGAACCAGCTTACATCTCATGTTCTCCCTATGCAGTGTAATGATATTCATTTACGATCTGGGAGAATAGTTGAGCCTATTATTGATGATATTACTTCTTCTGACTCTGACAAAGAAGAGACAAAAAAGGATAAATTACTTAATAAGGGTGCTGAAACAATCAAGCCACCCTCTAATAAAACTGCTGAAACAGTAGAGCCACCATTCCCTGAGCGTCTAGCTCTCACTAAGACACTTGAGCCGCCCGCTTTTAATCTTCTAGGGGAATTGCATATTCTTTCTATTAAAATTCCACTTTTACAAGCACTCAGGGATGTACCAATTTATGCCAGAACCGTCAGAGACATTTGCATCAAGAAACCTGGTAGAAAAGCTAAAGATTCCTTTACAGTTCATGTGATGGGTGTTCTAGCTGCTTTAATGTCGGGAAAAACTCCTCCTGTAAAATATGGTGATCCCGGTCATCCTATAGTCACAGTACAGGTTGGAAAAACTATTGTTTCACGAGTTTTGGTAGACTTAGGTGCTGCTATAAATATTATGACCCTTGAAACTGCACAACTATTACAGTTGAAAAATATAATTAGAGAGACACCAACTATCCTAGAGTTAGTTGACTGCTCCACAATCAAACCGGAAGGGGTTATTGAAGACCTGATCATTTCAGTTGAATCTTGGAACAACCCAGTCGAATTTTTTATATTACAGACTAAAACAAAGTTGGGGGGGCATCCACTGATTTTGCAGAGACCCTGGCTAGCTACAACAGATGCCTTTATTAGCTGTAGATCAGAATCAATGACAATTTCTAATGGATGTGAAACTAAACAACTCAGTCTCTACCCTCATGCTACACCTATGATTAACAATGATAATTCTCTATGGTTAGACTATGAGGATAATGACAGTCAACCCATTTTGACTATTGGACAAACCTTAACCCTTAAAGACACCACAGAGGATGAAGTAATTAGTAATTTTATTTCTGAACCCTCCTCGGTCGCCTCTGAAACATATAATCAGTTAACTGCAATTTTGGAACTGGAAACACAGGAAAAGCTTAAATCTGAAAATTTACCTCAAACATCAACTGCCATCTCCTCTAAGAGTGTAATAGTAGAAATCAAGCTTGGCAAAACATTGAACATAAACCCTAACTTGACAGATGCTGAAACACAACAATTAATGAAGTTACTTCGTGAAAAAAAGGAAGCATTCGCATGGGACTACACAGATATGAAGGGGATCTCCCCTAAATTATGTACTCATCGTATCTATATTAAGGAAGGATGCCGACCAGTCTGTCAACCCCACAGGTGAATGAATCCCAATCTGAGGGAAATTGTTAAAGAAGAACTTCAAAAATTGCTTAATGTAGGGTTTATATACCCTATATCTGACAGTGAATGGGTGTCTCCATTGGTGACAGTACCTAAGAAAAACGGGAAATGGAGAGTGTGTGCAGATTATATGGCCTTAAACAAAGCCACTCAAAAAGATTATTTCCCCTTGCCATTTATTGATCAGGTGCTAGACAGTTTGTCAGGAAAGAGATTTTTTTCCTTTTTAGATGGTTTTAGTGGATATAACCAAATCAAAATTTCACCCCAAGACCAAGACAAGACCACTTTTACTAGTCCATGGGGAACTTTTGCCTATAGAATTCTCCCATTCGGACTATGTAATGCTCCAACAACATTTCAAAGAGCAGTGATAGGAATTTTTTCTGATATGCTTAATGAATCTATGGAGATATTTATGGATGACTTTACTCCTTATGGTGTGACTTTTGAAGATGCATTACCTAATCTTGAGAAAGTACTTAAACGTTGTATACAAGCTCATCTTTCCTTAAGTACTGAAAAATTCCATATGATGATGAACGAAGGAATTGTATTGGGACACTCCATTTCATTCCTAGGGATTCAAGTTTATCCATCCAAAGTGTAGGTAATTCAGACTCTTCCTATCTCTAAAACACAAACTGATGTAAGAAGTTTTTTAGGACATGCTGGGTATTACAAAAGATTCATCAAATTCTTTTCTAAAATAGCTTCTCCTTTGTTTGTGTTCCTTATGAAAAATGTTGAATTTAAGTGGACTGATGACTGTTAGAAAGCATTTAATGAACTTAAGCATCAGTTGTCTACAACTCCTATTCTAAGGGGACCTGATTGGGCACTTCCCTTTCATATATCCTCTGATGCTTCAGACACTGCAATTGGAGCTGTCTTGGGGCAAGAATAAAATAATCTTCCTTATGCTATCTATTTCATTAGTAAGAATATGACCCCTGCTGAGCTTAATTACACAGTTATCGAAAAGGAATTTTTAGCAGTCATTTATGTTATTAATAAATTTCGACATTATATTACTGGTTACCCTACTTTTGTTCATACTGATCACTTGTCCATTAAGTATTTAATGAACAAATCTGTTACAAATGCCTGAGTTACTAGGTGGTTATTATTACTACAAGAATTTGATATTACAATTATAGATTGACCAGGTAAAGAAAATGTAGTTGCTGACTTCCTTTCTCAGATAAAAACTGATGATAATACTCCAGTAGATGATTCCTTTCTTGATGAATACTTATTTGCAGTATCTTCTCACTCACTTTGGTATGCAAACATTGCCAATTATTTGGTTGCAGGAAAGTTACCATCACACCTATCACATAGGGAGAAAAGAAAGATCGTTCAACAAAGTGGTCGGTATAGCTGGATTAGTGGGTGTCTTTTTCATACAGGACTTGATCAGGAAATTCAGAGATGCATTAGAGAAGATGAGGTTTATGATATATTGAAGGCTTGTCATGATGGCCCTTGTGGGGGGCATTTTGCTGATAAGAGAACAACACATAAAATTCTCAAAATGGGGTATTATTGGCCCTCACTTTTCAAGGATGCAAAGAAATATGTCAGGGCCTGTGATAATTGTCAGATAATAGGTCAACTTAATCATAGAGATGAAATGCCACTGAATCCCCAGGTAATACTTGAACCCTTTGAAAGATGGGCTCTAGATTTTATAGGACCCATCAATCCTCCATCTAGTCAAAGAGTTTACATATTGATTTGTACATATTATATGACTAAATGGGTGGAATCTAAGGCACTTATTAGAGCTAATGAAGAATCTGTTTTAACCTTTCTATTTGAAGAAATCTTTGTTAGGTTTGGAGTGCCTAGAGAATTAGTCACAGATGGAGGACCTCCTTTCAATTCTCATGGTTTTAAAGCTACACTTCAGAAATATCATATTAATCATAAAATGACTACACCGTACCACCCCTAAGCCAATGGTTAAGTGGAAAGTACAAATAAAGTCATAGAAGCCATTTTAATAAAAACAATGAAGGAGAATAGAAAGGATTGGTTTCAAAGGCTGCCTGAAGCATTATGGGCTTACAAAACTACCTGGAGGAACACTACAGGTTTTTCACCCTATGAGCTGGTTTATGGTAAAAATGTTGTTTTTCCTATGGAATTTGAAATTAAAACCTTAAGAACTGCTTTAGCTGTTAACCTTGATTTGACTGATGCACAGACAACTAGGTTGCAACAGCTTCAGGAATTGGATGAGAAGAGGTTGGATTCCATCCATCAAAAAACTCTAATTCAACAGCAAAGAACCAGGTGGCATGATACAACTATTAAGCATAAGTAGTTCGAAAAAGGTAATTGGGCTTTATTGTATGATTCCCGGTTTGAAAATTTTCAAGAAAAATTACGAACAAGGTCGCTGGGACCTTATGAGATAGATATTGTTTTTCCCAATGGAACAGTAAGGCTCCTAACAATTGATGGCTCTAGAACACCATTGTTAGTGAATGGGTATCGGCGCCATTTGTACCAGCAACCTATTTCTAAAGAGGATTTTAAGGCCACTTGCATGGCATATTCACATTATATCTTTTTGGGGGAGCTTGCTGCCCCTCATTGCATTTAATTTTTTCATTATATGTTTTTATTAGATTAGATTTATTAACTAATAATCCCTGTCAAGGGTTGCCATGTTACAATTTATTATTTTGTAGGTCTCAGATTGGGAGGCTGGTTGAAAAGAACAATTGTACTGCAAGCAGGATCAAGTTTCATTTTGAGAAAACATTGTCATCCCACTTCAATTCACAACTCATTCCCCCACATTACCTTTCAGCAACATTTTCCTATTTTTCTTTATAGCAACATCTCTTTTTCTCGTTGCTGAAACACCAACTTTTTCCCACGTTTCCCTGTTGCTAAAACACCAATTCTCCATTGCTGAAACACCAACCTTTTCCATCTTTCCCTAAAACACCAATTCTTCCCATTTTTTCCCGTAATTGAAGTATCAATTCCTCTCAAAAGGATGAATACATATTACTTTCCATTGTGAGAATTATCTATTGATCCTTATAATTTTGTTTTTTCACTACCTCCTCCTATGTTTATAAAAAGTCTTTCATATAAATACCCTCATATTTCAAAACCCTTTTTCATAACTATTAGTGATCTATTGGCGATGACATTATATTTTCAGCATATCAATCGAAGGTAAACATGAGGTATGTGTTTTTTGTGTAAATATTAAACTATAGTTAATGAGAAGATTGTGACATGATTACCGCTATCGCCGTACATTCAAACTTATCATTTTAGCCGTAGTTGGGGGGGAATACCAAAATTTTGTAATCATTTCACGATACGCCAATCATCGTCGTTTTTTTACCACGATCGTGTCTTGTCATCCCATCTCTGTCCTATTATGTCACAACCTCATTTGCAAAATTTACTCTGTTTCGGCTACGATAACTCGGCTCTGTACTGTGCATTTTACTGAAGCTAGTAACTATGGGAGGTTCTGTTATTTGAAATGAACTTGGCTTAATAGCTTTGTTGGAACTATACCCAGAAGTATATCAGATTTTTTAGCATGCAGGCTGGGTAGATTATTTTCGGAGGCTCCAATGATTTGATCCTCAGCAAGTCCTTGAATTCGCACGTAATCTACAGGAAGGCTACTCTATTGTTCGAGGAGTCCGAATTTCAGTATCAGAGGATGATATAGCACAGGTTTCAGGTTTATCGGTCGATGGCATTTGATGGTTCAGTCGTAAACACATCATTTTGAATGCACAACAGGACTTTCTTCTACCGGGAGAGCAGGTCGAGCCTAAAGGTAGGGGTGTTGCACTTCATTCATTACCACCTCCATGGCCAATCGTTGCACAGTTTGTCCAGCACTACCTCACTTGCGAAGGACATTACCAAGTAGTTTATCAACATGATTTTGTGTTGTTAAATCAGTTGAGACATGGTCGTCTGCTAAATATGCCATACTATCTGCTTGGGTGTCTAAAGAATATGTCACATTATTCCATGAATGCGAAGTACCCACTCCTTTCCCTCACTCACCATCGTCTTGTCCAAATTTTAATTCAGAAGGGTTTTTCCCAATAGAATCCCCCTCCCCTTAACAACCCACTCCCAGAACCCCAAGAAGCTGCTGAAATTCCCCAAGCAGCAGCCGAAAATCCTCAAGAAACTGCTGAAATTCCCCAAGCAGCAGCCGAAAATCTTCAAGAAACTGCTGAAGTTCCTCAAATAGTAGTCAGAACTCCCCAATTAGATGTTGGAAATTCTCAACAAACCCCTGGAACCCCTTAGCAAACTGAAAATCCTTCTGTACAACAACCAGGGAGCATCTTTGATTCCCTAGAAATTCCACCACCCGCAATAGTCAATCCAATTGATCCCTCCATTGCATCAACCCCACCCCATAATTTAGCTGGATCATCCACTCCCACTGTCCATATCCCCAATGATGATTTAGATGACAACATTCCCATTGCCAAGCTAAAAAGAAAAAGGCAAGAAAAGGTTGCACCCCGACGAACAAGGGCCTCAACTAAAGAAGCTATTACTACTGATGACCCTCCTACCCTAAAGAAAACTAATCATCAAAGAAAAACCATTGTTCTTCCTGCCTTTTTACCTCGAAGACGAACAAGGACATCTTGTGAAGCAGCAACTGAGACCACCACCCTAAATTTTCCACCTATTATCTTAAAACCCCATACCCCACCACAGTCCCAAGGCCCTGAATCTTTACCTACCTCACCCTCGGGTACCGAAATACGAAATGCCCAGGATTTTGTGACATCATTCCTTTCAGAAAACGCAACTGCCACACAAGAACCAGCTGCTGATCCATCAAAAGTAGATACCCAAGATGACGTACAACATGTAGCTGCCCCACAAGAACCAACTACTGACTCAGTAGGTGCTGCACAAGAACCACATGCTGATGAACAAAAAACAGATGACCAACATGTAGTTGCCCCACAAGAACTAGCTATTGACTCAGTAAGTGCTACACAAGAACCACCTACTGATGAACAGAAAATAGATGACCATGACTATGATGTAGCTGCCCCACAAGAACCAGCTACTGATTTAGCAAGTGCTACACAAGAACCACCTACTGATGATCATAAAATAGATAACCAGGATATTGCACAGTCTGTAGCTGTTACACAAGAACCATCTACTCAGTCAGCAACTACCACATGGGAATTATTTGCTGATATGCAAAATTTGGATGCTCAGAATGATATAGCTGTTACGGAATCATTTGATGATTCAGCAGACGTCACACAAAAACCACCTACAGAGACTGCGACTACTACAAAAGGCCGAGTCACCTTGGCTTCCCTTCTACAAGAAAACGAGTTTCTGAAATCAGAGCTCGAGGTTTATAAGCAGGAATTAATAATGGCAAGGGAAGCCTACGAAAGAGAGCTTAATCTGTATACTTTAGCTCATGCAGCATCTGTAGCCAAGAAAAGTGTAGAGAAAGAAAGATATAATGAATACATGTGTAGCCAATGTGGTAATATTCATCATCAAGCTGGTTATAAGATAGTCAAAGTCCCATTGCCTGGAGCCACTCCTGCATCTAGTCCTGTTATAATTAAAAAGGAACGCCCTACTATTACATAAGAACCAGCAAGGCCTTCAAAGATTTTTGAAAAAGAAATGAAACCACAAGTGTCTCGGCCTACTTTGGTTGTTAAAGCTGAAAGTCCTGTACCAAGGCCTACAAAGATTGCATTTACTCAGGCTGAACCTTGGCCTACAAATATTGCCTCTACTCAGACTAGACCTCGGCCTACAAAGACTATCTTCACTCAGACCTCAAGCACTCAAGCACAGATGGATATATGGAAGAAGGAGTATGTTATGTATCAAGAAAGGATATTGCAGGAACACAAATTATCATGGAAGAATCATATATATGCAAATTGGGAAATCTTGGAACAGTCTCGTGCACAACACAAGGAAAATAAAAAGTTAAAAACTAGATTGTCTCTCATCTTTGATCTGGTTCAAAGATTAGTAGCCACCAAGAAACCATCTTTTAATTATTCTGTGTTTCTAGCGGAATGCCTAGTGTTCTTCCAAGTAAATGCAATAAGAGATGGACGACCTCATGAGGTATCTACACCTCAATAGTTTATTGAAACTTTCACAGAGGCATCAATCAGTGAACAAAATTTACTTTTTGAACTCTACCTCCATAATGAAGCCATGCCTGAGGATAGAAAGCTTAATTTGATCCCTTTGGTTGGTGATATTTAGATTAGAGCCTTTGTCTCTTCCCTGGCCAATCATCTCACCTGGCAAAATGCCTTCCTTTCAGCAACACACAATGAAGATAATCACCTTCTGTGGATTCGATCCGAGCCACAGAATGCTGCTGTTTTCATTGTTGAACATCGTCGGGTTTTAAGGGAACTAGGAATGACCAAGCATATCAGAGAATTACAGGCAACAGTCTTAAAGGATTCCCAACATTATGTTAAAACTAAGGGAGCTCTTGCCTTATAGGAAACCAAACTATTTTGGGAATATTGCCCTAAGGAGAGAAAGGAATACCATCCCTTTAACCCTCTTAATCTTCAAACAACAATTTCACGACTACCTAACTATGTTAAATGCATTCAAAATGTGTCGAAAAATGGTTGGGATATCATTTTCACTTCCCTCTCCTATGGCTACCAGCACAGCAATATAAGGCTTACTTCAGGTTGTCCAAAAAGGAGGAGCTCGCAGCATGGCATAAATTATAGAATGTCTATGGTTTCAGAGATTTGGTTGACAACACCTTCTATTCCTAATTTCTAAGTAATTTGTACTGTACAATCCCAGTACTCAGACTCAGACTCAGAGTAAAAGGTGCATGAGGACATGCAATCCTTTCAGTTGGGGGGATGTTAGGACCTCATATTGTCTCTTTTTGATCATACATTTTGCTATGATGTTATCATTTTCAACCTATATTTAAAGTCCTTGTTATGGTTTTAACCCAATTGTTCCTAAGGTACACAATATTTCTTCTCATCACTATACATTTAATTATTTTACATATAATTACACTATCTTCATAGTTAATCATTGAATTGTTAGTTGCTGAACAAGTTAAAGAATGATGCGCAGTCCACGTTGCTGAAACTGCCTGGAGATTGCATGATTACTTTTGCAGTTGCTGAAACAGTAAGAAGGACGCGAAAATATCGTGGCAGAAACAGTTGTGATTTTTATTCTAGATTTGACAGCAACAGAAGAAGATCACCGAATGAGCTGCTACACTGGATGTAACGACCATGATCCAAAGACAACATTACTATAACAACATTCTGTTGATCGGAAACAGATTTCCCTATTTTTGAATATTGGGTTAAAATAGAACTTACAATGTAATATATTGTAATAGATGTCTCCTCTTTAAAAATAGGAGACATCTACATTAGAGGGGGATGAACAGACTGCGGGGAAGGTCTAGTCAAAGGAACATAACTGGAATCTTTTTGTAACATGACATATTGACGGATGAATAAAATCTTGTTCTGAACATTTCTTTGTAGTTCTTGTCTCTTGGGGAATCTTGTGAGAAGGACAAGGTCCACCTTCATCACAAGATTCACCCATTACATTTCTGTAGCGTGTTAAGTGTGTCTTTTCTCCATACCTTGTTAACGGTACCGTTTACTGAATACTGTTTATACATTTTTGCTGAAACTCTCTTTTCTCTCCAATTGATTGTTGTATTGTTTAAGTTTATCTACAGTCAATTCATGAGTGTTCCATTGGTGATTGAGTTTACAGGGTGAGTTGGCAAGCTCAATAATCAGAAACAGGTGCTGAAGATTCCTGCTCTCGGATTAGGGTCCTGTTCTCTGTTACAACATATCCCATGCTTTCCTTTGTAGATTGATTCTTTTCATTAGATTACTCTTTGAATAAATTTAAGAATTCTTTGGTAGCTGTCTGCAACCGGGTGTTTTTGCTGTAACTCAGAGTGGAGCTTCAGTTTGCTTGAAGCAAGATGTGATTAGTTTTTACAATAACCTCTACTGCTTTTAAGATTGAGTACATATAGTACGTAGTTGCCTTTGAAATAACCAGACTTCCCTGGGTTGACAATTTATGTAGCACTTGGTTGTTTGAATTAATAAGCAATTAAAGTGATCAACACATCTATATCGGTATATGTTTATAGTTCTGCACCTTGGTCCGACTTCTTGGAGCGTGAAGACTGTGCTTCTGTCAGCTAGTCAGATAGTCGACCCACCCGTGTAAGGCTTCAAGTGGCTGCCATTCACTTTGTCTGGGAAGGGTTCTCCATTTAGTTTGACTAACTAGACCGTGCCTCTGTCTATGACCTCCTTAACCACGTATGGTCCCAACCAATGCATTTAGAATTTTCCCGGAAATTTTCAAGCTTACTATCATACATCTGCACTAAGTCATTTACCTTGAATGTACGCAACTTAATATGGCGATCATGCCCGATCTTTTCTCGCTGCCTTTGTACCTGCTGATGAAAACCAGCCAAGAACCATTCCTCCTCAAGTTCTTTGAATTGCGCGAGTCTTTCCTCTAGAGCTTGGCAGTCCGACATCCCTGTGAGCATTGCTATGCATAGACTAGGTACGCTATATTCTATCTACATTACGACTTCCACACCATAAACTAATAGAAATGGTGTTTGTCCCATTAGTTTCTTGCACGTTGTCCTATAATCCCATAGTACTACAGGTATGCATAAGTCCTAATCAGTGCGTCCCACCTGGTGGACCACGTTCAGTACTTCATAGACTTTATCAAAGGCTTCCATGCAGATATCTTTGGCGCACTTGGTCTTATCATACTTCCTTGTTCACGCCCTCATCTCACCTGCTCCTACTTGTTGGTCTTGTTTCCTATTGTGAGCATGGTGTGCATTCGTGCAGGCTGCGTACCATATGCTTGTACCCATCTGGAGAGGTGGGCGTGCAGGCTGTTTCATCCATCTTATCCGGCTTTCATCTGCATCTGAGGTTTTCCAAACTGTATGAGCATCATCCTTCTGCATTCCCGCCGTTCCTCAAAATTTTGCTAGTGCGTACCCCACCATCTTGCGGGCGTAGCGCGCAGTGCCCATTTCAGAGCGTTGAAACGTTGCTTTTCCGGTACTTCTTTTTCAAATTTGGTCAAGAAATCATCCACTTCACCCACCTCGTCATACATAGGCAGATCTCTTACCTTTGTTGCTACACAGTGTAGTGACTTTATCATCATGTTGCAATTGAGTGAGGTTACCTCGTGTAACCGATTCTGCAATCGTTCTATTTCCTCATCCGAATCTGATGTGCAGGATATTTTGCGCTCCCATGAAATCCTACCATCCGTTGTAGGATTCACCCAATCCTATTCTCGAGTGGTTATCTTGTAGATACAGTCTAGATCATCATCACTCTCATCATCGCACATTGGCTCTATGTAGTGCGATCCTTCCGCAGGGTCTAAAGGTACCACTACGTGTAGTGACTTTTTCTCAATAATCATCTTGCACTTATTTAGATTTATTACTCCATTCATGTCAGTGGCCCAATCTATCCCCAGTAGCGCAGGATAGGGATTGCTATCATCAACAATCTCTATCACTTTGAAATCTGCAAGTGTGCTTGCATCTTCGATATCTACCGTTATTCCCTGCAATCTTCCCATCGGTAGGATCTTTTGCTGGTTCTCCATTCGGAATTGAATAGGAGACCATTGCAACGCAGGCCTGCCCATGCCTTCCCATGTATGCTTTGGCAGAACATTTGCGTCTGATCCTAGATCTAAAATCACTTGATCCATTTCATATTCCCCAATTTGCGCAGTCAATCTCATCTCCCTTCCTATTTGCGTTGCATGCTTCTTGAGCTTCTAGACTACACGTGGTTCTCCGGGTCCTGTACATCTAGTGATGAGTTCTTGTAGCCCTTTCATCGCTTTACTGTCGCACAATAGCTTCATGCATGTCTCCAGAAAGGTAGTGAGCATTGATGGGTCCATCTCTGGGTCTAGTTTGTCTTTACTACCTGAAGTGGAGGCCTCTGTGAAGCTCTTCTTAGCTTCCATGAATGTCTCCTTTGCGTGATCCAAATAGAACTATGGATCCTTTGTTGGATCCTTGTGAACCCATGCACTCTCTTCGGGCTACATGCCATTGTCATCTCCTATTGTGATACTGCTTCAGAGCACGATGTTTACATTCGGGTCCTCCTCGCGTGGCTCAGACCTCATCATTTGCAGGTTCTGAGTCGGGGAAGGTTGGAGTGTTCCTTTATCGTGCAACCTCGCTATCAGCGTGGGGAAGTCCTCTATCACATGATCAAACTGGGTACAATATAAACATGATGCTCTTGTTGGATTCATACAATCGCGAGCATAATTCCCTAGCCCTTCGTAATTGTAACAGATTAATTGTCTATGACCCCTTCCTGGTCCCATTCCACCTCGACCTCATCCGCGCCCCTGAATCTAGTGCACGCCATTCCTGCATTTTGATCGAGGGCTCGCGTTTCAGTATGAACTCTGTAGGTAGGAGTCTGGTGCATCATTAGTTCATAACTTCTACAGGTGCGCTCGTCATGGCCTACCGACCTGCAGAAATTACAGAACAATTGCTCGGACGTCTACGTATACTTCTATAATAGGTGATAGTTATCTGTAGCATGCTTCCCTCTTATCTGACAAATCACGCACCATAATGCGAGTGCCACACTGGGTTCTGCTTATGCCTCTGGTCTCAATGGCATTGGTCCTCCTCCCGCCAGGTAGTTCGCGAAGATTGGACAATGGTCCTTGTCATGTCCCTGGCCTTTGCATTTTATGCACCATACCTCCTCGCATGCCTATGGGCAAGTTGTCCTATCTTGTTTCAAACTCTGCATCTCAAGACACAAAATTTTCAATTGCATGTGGATCTGTTGCGCTCCTAGGATAGGATCTTGTATTGGGGTCTCGTGTAGCCTCATTGCCATCTTCAATGCTTCGGCCTGGGTGGATAACTTCTGATGACAGCGCGGTCCTTAGATGCAGCGTTAGTGATGCTACAAACCATGCACGGTGCTGCCCATCTGTCAAGGTCATGTTAGCTTCATGAATCATACCCTTCAGTGTCTGATCCAGCTCCCAGGGGGTCTCGCTTGGAAGCATCACAATTTCCTTAAACCCAATAATCGATTGTGTCTCTGATTTTTCCCTGCTAAATTCCCTCTTTAGCGCAGCTTGGATATCCCCGATCCCTGCGTTTGGATTGTCATTAGAGTGCTTTATTGCGTCAGTGTGCGATATTGAAAGGCACTAACTAGTGTTGCCTTCTTGATATTATCATCCATGACTCCTTGCGCTTCCCATACAACCTTTACTATGAACCAAATTGGTTTGGATCTTCGTTCCCTTCTCCTTTGAATACCGACAACTTTATTGCGCATGCCATATTGAACTGTGGTGGTGGTGGAGGTGGTGTGGGCGAAGATGGAGGTGATGATGGTGAAACTGGTGGTGGTGTAGGTGGGAGTGGTATGCGCGGAATTCTCTGCCTTATCAGACTGATTGCACTTCTTGATGAAACTTTCACAAGCTCTTCCTCGCTATCTTGCGGAGGTGAAATCAAGGGACTAGTATCTAATTATTTGCTACTTCTGTTTCTGTAGATCCTCCCACTTGGCGTAGCCCCAAACATCAATTTATTCGAATAACCTACTTTTCACACAGTAGCATTTTAATCCAAGTGTTCAAAGATTTAATGTACTTACCTCGTGGTCCTTTGAGGAAGCGTCGCTCTGGTTCATTGTAGCTGACTAACGTGTGTACTATGAATTCGGCGATAAACCTGCCTATAATTCGATCGAACCAATGGTCCACAACACGTGCGATCTTATCTCCTGATGCTTCTAGTCTGCACACCAACTTTGGGGTCCACACAATAGGTTTGTCGAGCCTGCACCTTCCTTGACTATCTGCTAGCTTCGCAATCCACTCGTACAACTCAGAGGGGAAGGATGCAAAGAAAATCTCGTGGATTTCTATATATAAGTAGCTCTCTAACCACTGTTCCTTCGATACTCATGGATTCTTATTTTGTTGCATCGCCAACTCATGAATATTTTTGTCCAACCACCCTTCAATTTCTTTCTTTGTCGGATTCCAGTGACACAACATTAGACATCTCTTATGCAGATCCTGGTCTTGGCAACATAACCATTTTTTGGCTTGTTAGGGCCTGACCCAGGTTTAGAGGTGATTTATCCAAACAAATCTCGGTACTACTGGCCCTTTTGGCAACAGTCCGCGGAGTGCGGACTGAGGTCTCACCCAAAGTAGTAGGGGAGGGTATTGGAACTAGGTTTCCACACCCTAGAGATGTTTGATGAGTTCAAGAGGTCCGCGGTTCGACCTTGCGTGCCCGTTACTACGCGCACTTTCCCTTACCTCACAGCCTGCGATGCTACCTTCGCGTAGCCCTACTCGGGGCCCGAACACTGTTATTACACAAGTTCTTACTAGTATTCCACTATTATTTGATTATCTTAGCCTATTTGTATGCGTTAAGTTATACTTAGAAATATAAATCATTCATACATGTTTGCACAGTAAATAAACAATGTATTTGAAATATATAACAAGCATGCATTAATCTAAGAAAAGATGTACAGGATTATGATAAAAATTCTATTTATTACTTTCTTCTTTGGTTACAGACTTGACTCCACTCTGCGCACTCAGCTACAGGGGTCCGCGCACTTAGCTGTGGACTACTAGGCCTCTGTGCACTCAACTGTAGAGCCTTCTCCTACTCTATGACCCAAGACACACTTAGAATCTTGCTCTTCACTTCTACTTCATTATTTTTTCCTTCGCTATCTTTTACACTTAGAGCCTCGATCTATTTATACAATCCCATGGTCCGCGGACCATGGGTAGGTCGACATTACATTACAAAACTAGGGCGGACAACCCTCTGACTCTATTATACATTTCGCGCTCCGTGCCCATAATTTGCGGAGTCTTTACAATAAGACTAGATCAAAACTTGGGCTTTGAGCTCCAAAACATGCCTTGGGGGGATTCCATGCCCAACAACCTGACCGTCAAGATATATATGACAAGACATACGTGGTCAACTTCGTAAAGAAGAATCAAGACCCCTTCAAGCTGATTCAAGGCTGGAGAGTATTGGAGAACAAATTCAAATTTGACAAATCGGGTATGTGTGATATAGCCTCTTTGGCAAACCCCTATAACTATGCAGCTGCTATGTTATGTAGACTATATGGGTTACCCAATAATGCTAAGTTTTCCATAGAATGGATTCCTCTAATTGATGCTTACGTTAATTCCCACATCATGAATTGGGCCACCATCCTATCTGATAACCTAGCCACTATCATTACCGCATATCGACAGAAGAGATCCTCCTCTCCAGAGAACCTTCTTCCATTCTGTTTTAGTCCCTACATTATGGATGCCATTTGTTTCTGCACTACATTTCCGACCATGGGTTGGAAATGGACCTTATAGAATCCCTACCCTATCCATCTCAATCATAAGCAAATATGGGAATCCCATTATATACCCCATTTCTATAAAATATATCATGCTATTATTTTGCCCCTGCATCAAATAATTTTCAATAAGAAAGCCCCCAAGTTTTCCCAAGAAGTTGCTACAAACCTTCTAGATGTCGACAAATATTTTATTGAAGAATGGTTCACCTACATTATGGTTTTTGGTAGCAGATTCGAGCCACATGTCCTTCCTTTGTATGTTTCTGATAAATTGTTGGCAAGGGAAATTGCCCACGAGACCATGGGAAAAGGCCTAACTAAAGTTCTCAAAGAAAGCAAGAAGTTATTATGGCCCTCTTTTCCTATCAAGTGCGGTTATTTTTCTTTAGAAAATTTTAATCATACGATTAAGGAGCCAGTAAGCATGGAAGCCCTCAGGCTTCATACTTTGCCGAAAAGGAAATTTAATCCAGATAAGTTATTATATAACATCACTACTACGGTAAAGCTCAAGCCATACAACCATAAGGATAATGATTTTGAAGACCTGCTATAGTCGTTGGTTGAAATCCTTTGAACAAGCATTCGAATACCTGAAACCTGATGATTTTGAAAAATTTCAGGAATTCAGAAATGAAAGGCTCGAAGTAATCCCAATGCACTTGTTGAGATTGAAAGATAGGCCTACACCTAGTGCAATTGTTAACAATGAAGAACCTAGTTCTCGCATAGAATCTTAGGTGAATACTGAGAAAACACTAGATATGGGGAAGGCCCAAGACACAAATAATACAACAATGTTTAGCAGGAAGTTAGCCGAGAAACAAGTTATGAGTACCCCACCTAAAGGAATTAGTTCAGAGGTCAAAAGTAGCAGTTTGGAGCAGGAATGTGTTATGAACCCAACTCACAAAAAGATAGAAAAGATAGATCAACGACTTAGAAACTAGCCTCTTTGAAGGGACACCTTTACATTACACAAATGAAAAATTCTTGGATAATACAAATGACAAGACCTCCTTTCTATATATAGGAGTCTAAG
>APFE030931253.1:0-10797 GCA_000404065.3 Pinus taeda | reverse complement strand
CAAGATGAGTTTTTTAAGATAAATATTGCACCTTTTGACTTTTACAGGGGTACGCACCCTCCCCTTTACATACAAAGCGTATAAGTACGCAAATACCTTGAACAAGAGGTGTGGGCCCGTAGGCAAAAGTAAGAGAAAGTGCGGAACCAGAGTTACATTGCTTTTTTGATGTCTTTCTCTCTTTTCTCAAGCTTGTTTTGAAGAGATGAGGTTTAAGACTCGCTTAGGAAGCTGGTATAGGTGATGATAGGCCTACACCGACTGCAAATAATCAGGGTGACAATATTTTTGTGTAACAAGCACTGTGCCCTCTAGGTGATCAGTGAATAGAGGATCAACAATGATCATATGGCACTACAGAGAAATGTTGCCATTGTCATTGAGACCAAGGTGAACAATTAGAGAAAGCACATTATGCAGGTCATTGAGGAAGCATACTCAATGGTCCTAGTGTTGGCCATTTTGGAGGAGGAGTTAGTCGAGATATGCATCCGCAAGATGGCCATACGGGTACGCGACACTCATACTGAGATGGCACGGGTTCAGTTGGAGTTGAACCTACAAATTACAGAGTTATAGTTGAGGGCCTAGCCTTCAACTCCACCATAAGTGAAGGAACAGTGGGAAACTAATGTCACAGAAGTAGCAGCAGCGGTGGATAGTGCAGTAGTAGACTATATGCAATTGTTTGAGTAGTCATTTAAGGTCCTGACCAACTTCCAGGAGGACTCTAATGTATAACGGCAAGAGACGTAAGTGTGTGAGCTACGATAATGCTATGACGAGGTTAAAGGCACAATGTGAACCATTCTACTGACACATAGACTAGCCAAGCTACAGGTGGCCAAGCAGGTGAAGGAATAGGTGGATGCAGGGCTGCACAAGGAAGCAATCCTAAAGGAAAGTCTGAAGCCCTAGTTGGATGAGGTTTACACCATGACAAGGTCTATTGAAGTCAATCTTGAAACTCTGCAAGCAACGTAGCAAAATCTTCAAGCCGATAGTGCAGGAGCAGTGACTGAGAAAACAGTAGAATACGCAAAGTAGGTAGCCGCACAATGCGCGGATGAGGTTGTGGTCATACAAGTCGAACTGGAATGGCTTCACGCAAAGATATCCACACCTACAAAGTGACTCAAGGGCAAGTCACAATGTTTTTTTTTGGGGCCTGTTGGGAACAAGATCCCCCAAAGCACAATTTTGGCGCTAAAAGCCCATGTTCTTGTCAGATTTTGGAATAAACTTGTAAAGACTCCTTATTTTGTGGTCGCGGAGCATGAAAGTGTCATAAGTCATACAAGGTTTTCTGCCCTTACTTTTGTAAATTAAAAGTCGGTTGTAAAACATCCACCCATGGTCCGCAGACCATGGGATTGTATAAAAAGAGCTAAGCTCTAAGTAGTTTTGGAGACATCAATAGAAATATCATGTAAGAGGGTTGTAGCTCTGAAGTAAGAAGTCTAAGTTTCGAGTTGTAGCATAAGTAGAGGTTCTGCAAATAAGTACATAGAGGCCTAGGGTGGAAGTCTACAACTGAGTGCGTGGACCCCTGCAGTTGTGTTCGCAAGGTGGATAGAGGTTGTAATCACTTGGAAGATATCAATAAAGAGAAGCATTCTGAAATTTCTGTGCCTTTATTCTGATTGATGCATCTTTTCATTCTATGTGTGAATCCCCTCTATAATGGTTATGTGATGTGTGAATGTGTATAATTACGTTGGATAACTAAACGCAAATAAGAATATTTGTTTACATAGTGCTAACTATAATTGTTTAGTAAGACGAGTAAGACACTTAGCCTAGTTTGGGAATCTGTACAGTATGTTGCCATAGAAATGCGAAAGTACCTTTGCCATAGTCTAGGGTTGCGCGAAGGTCAATCATACCTTTTCACAGATGTATTGAAGGTCGAAATAGGGGGCTCACCCTAGAGTAAAGCAACCTATGCAAAGATAGGAATAAAAGGAATAAAACAACATCACGACCATCTCAGGGTGTGGAAACTTGGTTCCAGCGTCCCCCCCTACTGCTTCAGGTGAAAATTCAGTCCATGCTCCACGAGCTAATGCTGAAAGGGCCAATAGTGTAGGGATTTGTTTGGCTCATTAACACTAAACCTAGGTCAGGCCACCACAAGCCAACATGTGGTGCCAAGTGGCACGATGTTAATAGTGTAGTTTGGATGAGTTTCATTGGTTTGTTGGTGGCCAACCACATGCTAGCACGTGGCCTAGCTAGGGGGCACCACGTGGTAGCTTGAGGGTCAACAAAAATTGGGTTAAGTTCTGAATAGCAGCGGGTGGGGGTCGAACTTGCGACCTCCAAGTAACAATTCCAAGCCTCATACCAACATGCCATACATTAGTTCTTGTTATATATGTTTGTCAACACATATTTAATGTTGGAGTTTGGCATATTCCGAGGAAAGGGCCATCGTTTGGGCGCATGCCACCTCATAGGACCACGATGAAGTGGAGTGGGGGCCCAGCCTGTGGGGGAGGTCCGTTGGCCTTAGCCTCGAGCATGTGGCCCCCCATATGTCCAAAATTTTCAGATTTTAGGCCTTATAGGACATTAATGCGTCCAGCAATTTCACCTGGAATTAGGCGAAATTGGTGCTTGGTTGGCCGAATTGGAGGTGAATTTGTAGGATGGTGCTGGATTCTAGGGAAATTGTAGTGCGATTAGTAGAAATAATTCGGGAAGCCATAACGTCTTCAGTGTTTTTACCAAATCAGGCGCAGAAAGAGGCTAGAGAGACATTTTTTAGCATTCTGGAGCTATTGGAATAGGTTTCGAAGCTATATGAGCATTGGAAACTCATGTATTCACACTTTTGAGCATAATAGAGAGCGTCAATTGATTGGAAGCTGGAGCAAGGAGACGTAGCCCATGCGAGGAGAATTCCTTCATCATGTGTTGTTGTGATACTGTCTTGGTGATGTTGATGTCTATTATATGTTATTATTCAATCATTTGTTTATGTTAATTTATTCATGAAATTTACATAAAATCACTCAAAAAATCATGTTAAAACTTGCAATTAACCTCATGAATCCTTAATCACTCTAACATATTATGAAGAGAAATTTAGCATAGAGAAACTAAATTTCCCATCTAGATCAAGTTTTGGTATTAGGGCTCTTGGTTTTCTTTGTGAAATGAGAATTTAACTGTTTGCAATTGAATGTGATGCTTACAAGAATGAATCTCAAGAGAGGAGAAGGAGAGCTGGTTGAACACCCTAAAGTTTGGTCAAGGAGAAGGAGTGCAAGGTTATCACAATCTCCACCACTAGTTCTACCTCAAGTTGCAGTTGAAGCTTGAGTGAGCATGTCACATGAAGGAGAGCCTACAAATATGAAAGAAGATGAGAAATTTATTAGGAAGTATTTCTTTGACATGACAAAGATGGTGAAAATCCTCTATGAAGAGAGGAATACAAGACTGCAGGGTGAAAACTCCAATCCTCCAAAAGGATAAGGTTCTTCAGGAGGAGCAGGTAATGTAAATGGAGGTGAACCTCCAACTGTGCCATCATGATCCTCATATTCATCTTCACATGCATCTTCAACCTCTTCCACTAATACAACCCTTACTCATACTCATCAACATACCTCAAAAGGAACTTGTAAAACACCCCTATTAAAACTTGATGTTAAATTTGAACTGTCCATGTATAATGGTGAAGTGAATGTCTAGAAGCTTGAAAATTGGATTCATCAGTTGGAGTTATATTTCAGAATTCAAAACCTTCAATATGATGACACAAATATTCAACTAGCTTCCCTGAGACTAGAAGGTGCAACACGAGTATGGTGGGAAGACAAGACAAAAGAAGAGACTAAAAAACATGGTAAGATCTCAATTTCTTGGTCTAATTTCATAGCTGAAATTAAAAGATAGTTTTACGATCTAGCATATATCTAGAAAGCCATCATGAATTGGCAGAACTTTAGACAACTTAAAGGTCAAACTGTGAAAGATTACACCAGAGAATTTAGAAGATCTCTAATCTGAGGTGTAGATTTGCAATTACAAGACATGTTGCTAAAGTATATAGGGTGTTTACACAATTACCTGATGCATACTATCCTTATGTTAATCCCAATAATCTAGCTCAGGTCTATGTGAAGGCCACTCATCTTGAGGCAGGAGGGAAGAATACTCCAGAAGAGGGTAGTAAGAAGTCGTTTAAGAGTAAAGGAAAAGAAAAGGGCTTCAAAGGAAAGGTAAAGAAAAATGCATCGATTAAGAAGGAAGGAGATAAGATGACATGCACACATTATTCCAAAGAGGGTCATGATCAAGATAATTGTTGGAAGCTTCATATTGAGATGAAACTAAAGAAATTCAAAAATAAGGGAAAACAAAAGACAACTGCAACCACTCAATAGGATTTGGGATCCAATTCAGGTGATGAAACTAAAATTACAACCATGGGTATAAAAGGAAATGAATCCATTTCTAGCACTAGTACTTCAAATTTACATAATGAAACTCCAAATTAAAAGAAGAGGATATAACTTTTTCACATAAAGGTAATCTCAAAACATAGAAAAATTGATACTCTTTTTGATAGTGGCTCTCAAGCCAATCTCATCTCTGAAAACATTGTCAAAATTTTAAACATGGAAACCATTCCACACCATAAGCCATATCCATTAGTATGGGTGTGTGACAATCCACAATTGCAAGTAACTCGAAAGTGTAGACT
Source organism: Pinus taeda (assembly GCA_000404065.3). Lineage (NCBI taxonomy): Eukaryota > Viridiplantae > Streptophyta > Pinopsida > Pinales > Pinaceae > Pinus > Pinus taeda. The sequence continues at coordinate 6,080 of APFE030931253.1, read as the reverse complement.
GAAATTCGCCATTACTGCAAATTTCATAAATGAAGTGGAACTTGATGTTGTGCCATTAGACATATGTGGTATAGTTTTGGGCAGCCTGTATCTCTATGACAGAAACGTTATATTCCATAGACATGAAAACAAATACCATTTGTTAAAATATGGAGTAGAATACATTGTAAGAACCCATAGCAAGTCTAAACTAAATCTTTCACTTGTAAATGTGGGGTAGACGAAAAGACTAGTGAATTCTAACAAGAATTTTGTGCTTCTAATGATAAAGCCCAAGAATGATATTGATAATGAATATTTTCAAGGTTGTGACTCAAGATTGAAATATGAATTGGCTGACGTTGTTAACCAATATGATGAGATGTTTTAGGAACCAAAAGGACTTCCTCCCAACAGAGTAATCCAACATGATATAGAGTTGAGAAAGATAGTCCTCTTCCTAACATTGGCATGTACAGAATGTCAGTGATGGAAAGTGCAGAAATTAGAAGGAAATTTCAAGAGTTGTTGGATAAAGGGATCATCAGGCCAAGTTATTAGCTATGTGGGTCACCTATTGTTTTGGTGCCAAAGAAGTATGGAACATGGCACATGTGTGCTGACTTCCGTGCATTGAACAAGATTATGGTAAAGAACTATTACCCACTACCTAGAATAGATTATTTACTTGATCAATTTAAAGATGCAAAGTATTTTACTAAGTTGGACTTCAGTGGCTACCATCAAATTAGAATTTCCGAAGGAGACATTTGGAAGACAACATTCAAGACAAAACAATGTTTGTTTGAATGGCTAGTTATGCCTTTTGGTTTATGTAATGCTCCTACCACCTTCATGCATGTGATGAACGATGTATTGAGGCGATTTCTTAATGAGTTTGTTATATTCTACTTAGATGACATCTTAATTTTCAGTAAATCTCGTGATGAACATGTCATGCATGTGAGAAAAGTATTAGATGCCTTAAATAAAGAACAATTGTATTTAAAGATGTCAAAGTGTGAGTTTGGAAAAAAAAAATAGTTTACTTGGGTCATATTGTTGGAGGAGGTGAGCTGAAAATAAATCCCTCCATGTTTGATGTCATTTTGATTTGGCTAAGGCCTAAGACAGTTATTGACGTAAAAAAAAAATTGGGAGCAACCCAATATTGGAGGAAATTCATTGCTAACTTTTCTTCTATAGAAACTCCTTTGCATGTATTGACTAGTGTGAAAAAGGTTTTTTAGTGGGGATGAAATCAACAAAAGGATTTGATGCATTGAAGGAAATGATCAATTCTGATTTACATTTGGGAAAGCCTACCAATATGGATACTCTCAATTCAACTAAAAATAATTAGGTGGTGGTAAACAAATCTCCTTATTTGAAAATTTTAGTGCTATTTTAACAAGTGCCCCCTCATGGTTTCCTTTTTTCCACCTTTTTGTTCACCTCCATATTCCTCTTCTTATTTTGCATGGTGTTTTCTTTTTCTTCCATTTAATATTTCATATTCCTTCCTAATGGCTTGTATTGGAAACCCCATCATTTTGATATATGTGAGGGTGGTATCTCATTTATTCCATGCCACTCATCTCAAGAAAGTTCAAAACACCAAATTCATTTCATCTCCTCACTTCTCCTTGTACATGGGGGAGCTTACTAATTTGGGTGTGCGAGTCATCTCAAAAAAATTGAGTGCTAATCAACACCTCTTTTTTGAGAATTTTGTTTTCTTTTACAAAGATTTCTCTTAATATTTCATTGCCTCGACCTTATTTTTTTAATTAATATTCCTCTTTTCATTCTACATGGTGTTTTCTTCTAGTTTTTTTAGTGTTTGGTGTTGCTCCGATGTAGTTTATCATGGAAAAATTATCATTTTGGTAGGAGGAAGGATGATGGCACATTTATTTCATATCAGTCATATAAAAAAGGTGGGAAATATTGAATGTTTTAGTTTCCACACATATCATTGTCCATAAGAAACCTTGTTGATTTGGGCTTGCTAAATATTTCAAAGGAGTTAAGTGGTGACGAACACATTTTCTTATTTTATAATTTTGTTGTCTCATTTTCAAGCATTTCCTTGTGGTTTCATACATCATGAATTAAACTATCATGGTTAGGGATTTAAACCATGGCTATTCCATTGACAATTGATGGTAGACCACCCTACTATGGCTATAAGTGGGTCATATCTTCATATACGATATAATAAATTTAGCAACTCTTCTCTTTACATAAGATTTGCATTAAATCTAATTTGAGAAGGGTATCCTTACAAAAATCTGGATATATGGTAATGGTTCAATTGGGCATAATTATTACAACGTGAATATAGTTTTTTTCCTACATAATTACTTTTCATCATGGGTAAGTACTAAAATTGAAGAAACATTGGTTTGGGAGGAATATTTGTATATCTTTTGTTTTGAGAATATCAAAAATATTTATGATAATGTTTTATTCTATATGTTACAAAAAATGAAACGGATAAACTATTTCTACTTGAGGTCAACAAATCACCCCATACTCAACTTTATGTGTTGAGTTAAATATGGTTTTAATGTGATTTTTTTCATGTTTTAAAATTTTTCATGTTTTTGTAGTAATCTAGAATATTAGAAGCATTTTTACAGGCACCATTAACCTCCTTTCATTCACCATGACCACCTATCTCCATTCATCCCACACCTTCTCCATAAATGCCACAGTATAGGGTGGGTATTTTTTGTAGTCACCCAACCTCATCCCTTTATATTTTTCTTTCTTCCCTTATTAGATTTAATTGCCACTCACTTGCACCTCCATTTTAAATTCACCTTATAGTATCGCTACATTTATTTGTACTACACACATTTTCTACAAACCAAGTGTTGGAACTGCCATTACATCTAAAATTGTTACATCTATTGTTATTCCATCTATAATTATTGCATCTACTTCTATCGGATCCCCAATTGTTGCCTCATAGTATATTTTCGAGGTTACACCTAAATTTCCACCATTGTTTATGATATTCACAATGACATCATTAGTTATGAAATTCTTATCTAGCATATACAAAATTGGATTTTGGTAGTTTAAAATTTTCAGTAGTTGATTCTTGTAATTGTTTCAAGGAGGCATTGTGGAGAGGATTGGGTTAGAAATGAGGGGAACATCATCAAGTCCAGTGGCGTCTTCTATTTTGTTTTTCATTATAATAAATTCTATTTACATTTTGTAATTATTTTAATTCTTAAAATTTTTGAAAATAAAATATATGAATATTGTTTCCTTTCTACTTTCTAGAAACGTTTGTAGCTTCTTGATATAAGAAGACTTAGGTTTTATCGAGCCCCGAGAAGAGTAAGGCCATATTTGGAGATATGCCTAGTAGTGTTGAGAGTGGTCATGTTCCACCAGGGACCCATTATGTACCTTAGGCATGATGTATCATTACATCATGCCTATAAGAATATGGTATCATTATGTTTCTTGGGCATGATGTGTTATGTAGTAAAATATGTCCAATTGGGCGAATTTTGAATATTGGTACACAATTTTAGACATGTGCAATGAATTACCTATTGTTCTTGATTTTTTAATAATAATGTGTTGTTATATAAGTTTTTTTTTATTTGTTTGATGTCTATGATGAATGATATTGAAATCCAAATTTGACAAAATTTGCAAAGGGAAACACAAAAATTCAACCCATCAAAATAATCAAAATTCTATTTTTCTTTTTAATCAAACAAGAAATCAGGATAATGCAAGATAATTTTATCTAATGGAGTATGGTTATTAAATTTGACAAAGATATTGGTAAATGGTGTCATAAGCCTTCACTGTCAACTATAAACCTAAAGTTGTGGTGACTAATGGTCACAACTTCTAGTGGTATTTATGTGGTTATGGATGGCTTGGGGTGGGCATGTTTGGTAAATAGGGAAGGAATTTAAAATTTTAGATAGTGAGAGAGAGAAATCTAAATGGAAAAGAGCCACTTGTGTAATGTATCATTCTCATAGATATAAGTTTGGTTGTAGATAAGAGAAAGCTATCAAATACTTAATCTAAATTCATCTTAACCTTGGATCTATCAAGCTCTAAGATAGAATACCGTAAATCTTAACATAGGCTTGAATTCATAAAATACTAGAATAATTCAACCCTTCATACAATTATCTTATTATCTAAATAAACATACAAGTTAAATACCTACTATGTATAAAATAATTATTAATAGCGATCATTTCTCACACTTATTATCAAAACGTAATCCTAAAAACTTAGAAAATAATTGATCAAATAATCGGAATCTCCGATTAATGAGACACTTAAACTCAATAAATCAAACAAACCTACCGAACTAATAATTAAAATATAATTATCAAAATTCTATTCCAAAATAAACAGACTTGTGAACCTAATCACAAATTTGCGTTATATAATTTTAAAAAGCCCTGATCGCAAAATTTAAGATTGAACCTGCGGTAAGGATATATGCTCACTAAATAAGGATATGGCAAAACAACCTCATAGATAAATCCTCTACAAAGGTTAAATTATAAATTCTAAATTATAATTAAATGTTTGTATCTAAAGTATAATTTCTATACCATATAATTAAATTATTAAATTATAAATTCTATACCAGTATTACATTTAAACTGTAAATTAATAATTCCTTATTAACCTATTATAAATTAAATATTGTATCTAAATTATAATTTCTATACCCATTGTACATATTTTTATCTAAGCTGATAGTGGTCACTAATTCCCACTTTATTTTCTAGGAAGAGTATCCTATATTGATTAGAGGTTTATTTTATAATTTTGTAGGAGAGATTTGTAAGTCTTTTAGTTTGTCTTTTTCTAGAGTTGACATATGCCTTTTTAAAATAAAAATAAATTATATTTTAAATAGAAGAAACAATATTAATTATAAAAATATAACTCAAATATTATAAGTAAAAAAAGATAAATCTTTACACTTTTTCAAAATATTTCAATAAGAGATTTAAATCAAATATTTGAAGATCTTCGTTAAGTAATTTATGTTGATATCAACTTCATATTTTTTAAATAATATATTTTATTGTTTTCTATAAAATAATATTTAATGTGAGTTACCAATAAACTATATTAATACAAATTAGCCATTTTAATTTGTGCTCATAAAATATATGTATATATTATGTAAAATATTTTAATGTCATTTATGTTATATTACATATCATTTTAAATTTTCTATGTATATATCACAATTTTACTTATTTTATTTTTTATTTATGGTTAAAATATTAATTTGACCCTATATATAGCATTTAAAAATACAATTTAAACAACAAAATATTACACATTATATTTTGTATTCTAAAGAAATTTGCATATGAAAAAATTTGATTCCTCTCGATTCATGATAAATCCATATATAAAATAAATCTATACCAATTTTTAAATCAAATTATGACCATTAACTAATTTTGGATATCTGCCTTGCCTTTTTATATATTCTTTTAGATATCTTGTCTTTCCTTTTTATATATTCTTCTAGATATCATATCTTGCCTTTATCTATTCTATTAGATTTCTCAATTTTTTTTTTATTTTTATTACCTATCGTTTGAATAGTGAGAATACTTAGGTCAATTGAAGGTGGTCCTTAGGAGGCCATGGCCGATTTTGCCTTTGCAGGTATCGTTCTGATTCTAATAATTCATTATGCTAAAATGTTGTTATTCCAAAAAGCATGTGTACATGCCGCTGACCTGGCCATTTATTGGGCACATCCATATGTTGGACAAGAATCGACCTCCTCATCAAATGCTTTACCATCTCGCTCGGCGTTATGGCCACATCATTCTCCTCCAACTCGGCTCTTGTAAGGTCTTGGTAGAGACGTCCTCGGAGTTAGCCAGGGAATGTTTCACTACCCACGACGAGAACTTCGCCTCCAGGCCACGTTTCTCCGAAACTGAGTATTTGGGCTACGATTGCACGGTGTTGGGTCTCAATCCATATGACCGACGGTCTAGAAACCTTCGTAGGATCTACACATCGCACCTTTTATCCACTTCGAGGGTGGAGTCATCTCAAAACAT
>APFE030931247.1:0-31693 GCA_000404065.3 Pinus taeda | reverse complement strand
TTTTATATATGAATTATATATAAGAAGAAGAAAAAAACGGTTGCCAGAAATCTTAAGTATATAGCTTTATATCAATGTTATTTGAAACTGACAAACATTGAAGGATTTTTATGAGTGTACTCAATCGTACACAGTTCTAAGGGGATATTTAATATCTTACCAACTGTAAAAAAAAAAAAAAAAACATATAAATCAACTTAAGAAATTATATGCATAAGCTTGAGAAGCTTTGTTCTACAATAGAAGTTTCCACGTTCAATTTACGACGAAAGAGTTAACTGGGGACTAGACGCAAATGCCTAAGATGCCACTAAACTCAATCGAGGAGTTATTGCTCAGGTAACAAAAAGTTGAAAATGGCCACGATCTGAGGAAACAATCAATTTGAATCTGAGAGGCATGGCATTGTACCCTTCATCTCTTCCATGTTTTCTTCATAGTAGTTGAGTGCTCTCTGCATTTCAACAAAAAACATAGAGATTTGAAAACAGGGAACAAAAAACATGTAAACATAGAAAGAAGTATGTAAACATAAAAGGAAGTACATAACATTAGAGGATGATGCAGGAGCATCATTCATGGTCAACATAGTGATTCCAAACCAAGGGGTTCTAGATTTTTTCCAGTTGTAAGCTTGTTTAAATTAGAAATCAACATGATTTAGTCTAGAGCCAAGTGTTCAAAATTTTGGAAGAATCTGAGTAGTGGCAATTAGTTGATGAGTTGTTATTTATAACCAATTTGACTTTTACATTTGTAAATAAGATGTCATGAGGTGTTTGATAGTTTTACATTTTAGGACCATGTGTCCCATATTCTATTGGGATATGCTCTAAAAGGATCATATTGAGGAAGAAGAAGGGTGACCAAATCCAAACTTAATAATAAACAATTGAACTCCTCCATCGAACACAGGCATAGGTGGGGGGTCTAATTAGATTTGTTGTCGAATGACTCCAAGTCCCCATGGTTGAAAATTGGTAATTTTGCGTGCACGGGGATATAAAATCCAACGAAAAGGTAGGTCTTAGTTCTCACGCCAAATCAGGACCAACAACAACCCACCCTCATAGCGTCCACTATATACAATTTGTTTAAGAAATGGATTTTGGGTGTTATTAAGAGGAAGGTTATAATTATATGGCCATTGAGTTATGAGCATAAAACATCCGTGAGAACCGATATAAAATCCAACGAAAAAGTTCTCACGCCAAATCAGGACCGACCCCGACCCACCCTAATAGGGTCCACTATATGCACTTTATTTAAGAAATGGATTTTTGGTGTTATTAAGAGGAAGGTTATACTTATATGGCCATTGAGTTATAAAACGTCTATGAGAACCTGTGCATTTTTTGTAGAAAACTTAGGGGTTTGGAGTTGAGCAGAACGATGGGATTTTGGGATAATTGGTAGCGAGAAAGGTGGAGAAGTAGAGGAGGGCCATTGTTCCAAAGGGAAGAATCATGGGAACATTGAGGAGGCCATCGAAGGGGCATGCTATTATGCGGTTTCAAAGCATATCATGCTCTGAAAATGTCATAATATTGTAACCAACATTTATTAAACATAAAATAAGGAGGGCTTAGAGGAGAACGAAGCCTGAAACAGATCTGTAACAGATATTTAAGGAGTAGAATATTGGAAATACGCAGAGAGAACTCACTAGAAGTAAGGTTGAGAAAAATGGAATTAGAGAACCAATTAGGAAAGTCTGGTTTTTAAAATATTTATTTTGTCAATAAGGGAACTCATAACTTTGAAGGTAGTAGCTAGCACAACCAAACATGTTGTAGATTTGCTTGAATGGGGAAAAGAATTGTTGCAAATAAAGTTGTAGTAGAGAGGTTACATAAGGAAAGGATAATTCTAGTTGAGGTTGGAAAATAGGACAGAGAGAGTCCTCAAAGTAGAGAGAACAATGTAATAGTCTTGGTTAAAAATCCATGTAAAAATATATAAGGTTACGGTGATGGGACACATATTTCAAGCTGAATGGTCAGAAAAACATCCTAGTGGGTGTTCACTTGGTTTATTATGGCTATGGAAATTGGAGAAAACAATGACAAAGCCTTTGGAAAGGAAAGAGACATTAGTTGGAATATTATTTATGGAAATAATGGAAATTAGGAGAAAAGGGAGGTGAAAGGTCACACGTTGCACGGAAGAAGAAATTGAAGGAAAATAATAGGAAATGAAGAGAGTAGAAGCCTTGTTAATAAAAAGGTTTCTGAGAATCAGTGGGTAGGCTTGGTTACTATAAGCTTGGTGAGTTCTGTTTTGGATCTCTTTCTTTATTCTCTCTCTCTCTCACATACTCTTTGACACTTAGAGTTTCCTTGGAGCACTCTTAGAGAGTGTGTCATACTTGGAGTTTTGGAGCAAGAAGGCAAAGGAAGAGAAGGAAAGCGCCAGAAGATATCCAAATCAATAGCTACAATGGATTTTTCTTGGAGGTACCGAGTTGCATGTATGTTTTTCTCACTATTTCTGGCATGAATGGCACATGCATGTACTTTCTTGGTAATGATCTACCATTGGCATGTATGATTTTCTGAATTAACAACAGATCTTCCTAGCCTTGCCATTTCTTGGATAGCAATGGTGATTGTAGATTTATTTCCTGGTTTTGTTTTCGTTAGTTCTCATGTTTCCTTAGCTTGGGTTGAGTTATTAGTCCTAGAAGCCTTGGTTGGAAAAACGGTTTGGAGCCTTGAAAGGCTTGTATAGAAGCCAATCTGATGATGTTTTTTTGATGTCCTACCCTGAGGTTGAATCATTGCTTGATGGGTTGAGGTGGATGGCCTCTTGAAGCCTTAGATGGTTTTGGATTGATGTTTTCTATGAGATCCCACATTCGCTCTTGTAATATGGCACGAGGGTGAATGGCTAAAGAGAGAGATTTGGCTTAACCATTCTATGGTTGGGTGCAACATGGAAGTCCCATCCTAGGTTTGGTTTTGCATCATCAATAAGAGGTTATTTCTCCTTGTATTTCTATGAGTAATATATTGATTTATATGTGGATTATATAGTTGTGATTTCATTGTTATTTTTGTTTCTATATGATTGTTATGTATATGTTTTAGCACTGTGGCTATGTATGGATCCCACCATTTTTTTACTTGTATATGAATGAACAATGCATCTATTGCCTAATGGATAAAATTGTAGCTAAAGTGATAAGAAAAAATGTATCATACAAAATCTCAGATAAGTATGAGACAGTTGGAAATTCGAAGTCTAACTCGTTAGAAATTATTCTTGTACTATCTGGTTTATTTCACCTACAAGTTATTTACCATATAAATACTGAAAATAGACACAAGTACAGTATCAAAATCTACAGATCATCAACTTAAATAAAAGAGAAACACAAGTGACACCATTTTTTTGGACAAATGTCCCCGTAAAAATCCAATGCGGGAAAACCAGTGCAACTATTGAGGCATATATCATTATGTAGTTTATTTGAGTATAACTGGGTGCCGAAACTAGTTCACCCAAGAAAGGAAATATATATCACATCAATACCTCTATATCTGGAAACAGGTATTCAGAAAACCTGTCCCACAAAACCCTCTCCAACACAAGTGAGGCTCAACGTTGACCCTTTTGGCCACTGCATCAGCCTTCTGCTAAATTGCATCAGCCCCAAGACCCTCTGTGTCAACCTTCTGAGTCATTACGCAGCCTTTGGGAGCCTTTATGTCACTCTCTTTTCCGTCTGCATGGATGATGCAGTCTCTTTGGGCTCTGCAATGCCTCTATTGTGCTCTATGTCGCCTGGACTAACTGTTTCTCTCACTCTCTCCGCTTCTGTTTTAGTCTCCCAATATTGTCCCTGTCTCTCTACCTCATACTCACTACCCGTCGTTGCTAATCATTGATTCAAATTTGCTTAGCAACCCCACCCTAACAAAATGAATAACTGATCATTTTGATGTATCTTCCAACTGACCCTCAAGCCTCCTCTTATACTTTTCTCATAGGTCCTTCAATAGTGGAGATTAAATCTCTAATGAATGACTAAGATTAGATTTAGCTTGATCCATGACTTTTGGAACCTTCTAACCCAGTTTTATATTAATACCCATTAATATTTTACTTTTCCTAAGTTTAGACATAGGAACTCCATTAAAAATATTAATTATTTTAATATCTCCCAAAACAGGTACAATCTATCCAAACAATTTATGGGTCTTCGAGATCTCATGTGCTTTAGCCTCTCCACCAAATTTTATGGCTAGAGCATATCCGATTCTATCCAAAATCAACACTCCCTCTTAGCAAAAACTATTCTCTAGTAATACTCCACACTGAGCATCACTCTAATTATCGAGCATCAGTACCTGTGTTGAAGCCAGGCCTCCCTGCCCAAAATCCTTTGCACTATTGCATCAAGTACTACTGCCCATGGCCCTGCCACTGCTACTACTACATCTGTACGACAACTCCCTCTGCATCCATGTTGTTGCTCGTCCATCCTCCTAACATTGCATTTGCATTGTATCACCTCTCATCATGTTGCATCGTGCTACTGCAATGCAACTTAGTTATTGAGAAGTAAGTAATTGATCCACCCAACTTCTCACATTCGTGTTAGGCTATAAACACTCCTGATGTTGAAGCTTCCTATGTTGCTAACAAGTTCACCCTCTATTGACCTCCTCACTACTACAACAACTCCCTACATCTCGCATTGTTGCACAACTCTTTTTTACATCCTACACTGGTGTAGCACTCTGTGCCTCTCTTACTATTTTAGCCTGTTAGCCTCGCATTGCCTAGGGACTCCTACACTGTAGCACTCTTTGCCACTTAATTTGCATCCATCTCTACTGACATCCACCAGTCTTGCTACTCCTCTTTGGGGCTCCCATAGCAAGGTATAATCCAAGAGGTTGGGTACATCAAGGATCTTGCCCCTCATCACATGTAGTCCTTCTGACTACAGCTTGATGTCTCCCCACCTCTTCTGTAGAGGTACATGAGCATTCATGGCACACAAAATAGACAGGATCCTAGCCTTCCAGACCACAAAGTTGAACACTTTGTATAGCCTGTCCTGATCTCTCAACCCATTCACAGCCATCTCTCTGCTCTTCTCTGTCGACTCCTCCGAGTCCTTCTACTTCTCACCTAGAATTTCTCGGTTCAACTCCTACTGAGTCTCTCTACTTTCCATCGAGAAGTTCTCGATTTGACTCTTGCTGAGTCTCTCTACCTCCTGTCTGGATGTTCTCGGTTCGATTCCTTCGAGTCTCTCTACTTCCTTTCTAGAAGTTCTTGGTTCGACTCTTGCTGAGTCTCACTACTTCCCGTCTGGAAGTTCTCACTTTTACTCCTTTGAATCTCTCTACTTCTTGTCAGGAAGTTCTTTTCTTGACTCCCTTTGAGTCCTGATTTCCCTCTTGGAAATCCTTCTGTCAACTGTCAAATTTTCCCTTTCCAATCATTTATGCAACTGCAACACTGATTTGGATTCCTTGTCTAAAAAAATGCCTCGGCACCAACTCCCTCTACTTTGGTCTTACCCTGTTAGGTACTATTCTGACCACAATATCCCACCAACTTCACTCTACAAAATACCCACAACCTCCTATGCCCCAGCAATTAAAGGATTGAGTCACCTAGATCTATGTAATCCCGACACTGGAAAATCATCTCCCTCAGCCAACTATGTCAGCCCTTCTGGCCTGTGCGTGAGCCTGATTCTGCCTCCCTCAGCCTTTGTGCTGGCCTTTCTCTAGCGCAGCCTAATGATGTAGTCCCTCTGCATCACTCCTTCCTCTGTCACCTTCTACAAGGATCAGCTCTATCACTCAGGACAACTGAATTTGTTGCAAATGCTCTACTCAGTGAATGCCTTCAGTTTTCCTATGATCTGCAACCACCCTCTGATACCATGTTGGAATTTCTAAGTCTAGCCCGCTAGAAATTCTTCTTGTACAATTTGGTGTATTTCACCAACTTGTTTAATTACTTAACAAGTTATTTACAATGTAAATATTGAAAATAAACACAAGTACAGTATCAACATCTACAGATCATTAACTGAAATAAAACAAGAACACAAGTGACACTGTTATTTTGGACCAATGTCCCCGGAAAAACCCAAGGTGGGAAAACCGGTGCAGCTATTTAGAGGGTTATTTTATTATGTATTTTATCTGAGTACAACTAGTTGCCTAAACCGGCTCACTTGACAGAGGAAATATAAATGGCATCAATACCTCTATATCGCGAAACAAGTATTCAAAAAAATTGTGCCATGAAACCCTCTCCAGCACAATTGAAGCTCAACATTGGCCCTTCTGGCCATTGCATCAGCCCCAGGACACTTTGCATCACCCTTTTGAGGCACTGCATAGCTTCCGAGAGCCTCTACGTCACTCGCTCTGCCCTCTGCATGGACGAAGTAGTCTCTCTAGGCTTTGTGCTGCCTTTGTTGGGCTTTATGTAGCCTAGACTGGTTGTTGCTCTCACTCTCTTTTCTTATGTGTTGGTCTTCCAGTATTGTCCCTACCGCTCTACCTCGTACTCACTGTGCCTCGTTGCTGATCACTGATTCAACTTCTCTTAGCAACCCCGCTCTAAAAAAATGAATCATTGATCACTCGAGTGTATCTTCCAACTGACCCTCAAACCTCCTCTTATACTTTTCTCATTTGTCCTTCAATGCTGGAGATTAAATCTCTAATCAATGGCTAAGATTAGATTTGGCTTGATCCATGAATTTTGGAACCTTCTAAACTAGTTTTATATTAATACCCATTAATATTTTATTTTTCCTAAGTTTAGACATAGGAGCTCCATTAAAATTATTAACTATTTTAATATCTCCCAAACCAGGTACAATCTATCCAAGCCATTTCTGGGTCTTGGAAATCTCATGTGTTTTAGCCTCTCCACCAATTTTCATGGCTAGAGCACATCCGATGCTACTCCAAATAAACAGAGACCCTTATGCTTAGATATGTTATCTACAGCTGTAGATTACATATATGCCAAGTGTTTGACAGAATGTGAGTCCTAGTTCGTGATGGTCAGTCCTAATCATGGGGTTAGTTTTTGGGTTATTAGTCTTGTCATCATGTTTTTAGTGAATTCCATATTTACAACAAGTTCTTGGTAGTGGTTGAAATTATGGGCTTGCAAAGTTCCTTAAAATCCTGAGACTCTAGTATAGGTCTGCTAGAAATAGTCCCTAGACACAGGCATACAGTGTTGCGGGAGCATCTAGTTCTCTCTCAACACTGGAATGCCCATAACATGGGAGCATCTAGAGGTTAAGAGGTCTAAAACCTCAGTAGGACTCGAGGGTTGGTTAGCAGAAAGGTTGGGATGGTTCTAAGGTGTCCTATTGTTGATGTTGAAGGTTTGTATGATGTGTTTCCATCAGTTCCACTTCCTTAGTGTGACTTAGGAGGTCTAATCATATCATAGTAGCATTTCATCACATGTTTACCCTAGTTGGCCGGTTACTTGGGTCAATGTGGGAGGAGGGTGTTACAGAGTGGTATTAGAGTATGGTTCACCCCTCATACTGGATGGGTGGTGTGTTGGTCATGCATTCATGTCAGTTTCATATGTGTTCCTTATATTTGTATTCTATGTGCTTGTTGCATTTGCATGGTGTTGATCATGGTTTTAGTGATGTCACCAAGTGAAGGTTGTTGGTGTTGTTGTGGGACATGTTGACATGAGTGTTTGGTTGTATGTGCATTTGTTATGCATGTTGGTGTTTACATGTTGTTATGCATGTATTTTCATGGTTATATTTATGCATGTATGGTGAGCCCACCATGCATTGTGAGGTCATTATATGCAATTAGGTCATCATGATGTTGTTGGTTGTTATAATGTTGATGTGTTGGTTGAGATAGAGTAGGAGATGTAGATCATTAAAGTGAATTCAAAACATTGGACCTTGATCCAAATTGGATCATTGTATTTTTTTCATCCATGTCTATGCATTTGGAGTGGAAAAAGTGGAGGAATCATCTCATTGGCCCATTTTTATTGGCGGGACCCAGTTCAGTGAAACAGGGTCTGAACCCTTATAGGAATGTTTTGTGGCATCAAATGACATTTTTTGGGGGTTAAACTTTGATTCTAAAATGTAGCACCTTTCATTTCTATTTTAAATATACAAATCTTTCAAATGGATCAAGAATTTCATCAATGAGAGTCTATATGCAAACGTTATGCCACCTAGAAGTTGACCTTCCTATTTCACACCTATAGTTCGAGAGGATGCCGTATCAGCCTCCATTATTCATGGAAGAGAGGCTAGCCACGTATTTTTGATGTAAAAGAATCTATAAGAGTCAATTTTTTAGCTCTAGTTAAGAGTTGATGTAGTCAAAATTAACCACTAGTAGGCTATCGAGTTGTGTTATAATCGAGCCACTATGGGGGAGAGGCATTCCATTCTTTTGAGAGAATTTTGTTACATAGTTGAGTAAAGATAGCCAGGAGATATAGGAGGTAGAGCACACAGAGAGGATCTGTGCACTATAGCATCCCATGGGCCACAAACATTACTTTTTTGTATCTGCAACCATATTTCCTGATAGAGAAAGAGAGCGAAGTGACCTCACCTTCCAGTTGGGTTTTCTCCCGAAAGGGGTTCCCAAAGACAATATCTTGCGTATTATTTGTGTGTGATATTATTTTTTCATTCTCTACTTTTCTTCTTTATTTAATTTTACATGCATGTACTAATTATAGTTAATTTTATAGGTCTAGAAATTAACTAAAATTGTAATGGTGTAGAATCTCATATTTTTAATATAATATTGTCAGATCCATTGTGACGAACTGTCTAGTGGAATATCCACAGCAGTTTACAGATAAGATCTCGAGGCATGAGCATGTCATCATACATGTTTGTATATTGGTTTTGAAGGTATGTAGGTTAAGGATTTTATATGCATTATGATTATGTGTATGCCTTTCATTCTATTGACGTTATGGTTACATACATGCTAGATGCTATGATCAATGTAGTCAGATGTTCATATGTTAGATAGTGATTAATGATAGTAAATTGTGGTGGTCTTCATTTCTATTATCTTTTTTATGTTAGATAACTTGATTATTATGTTATATGTTGTTGATGAGTATGTTATAGGTTAACTTGTTGTTGATATATGATAGTTAGCTTGATGATTAGGTTATATGTTAGTGATGAGCATGATATATAGATTGTTGTTCTTATATGCTAGTAACCTAATGCTTAGGGATATTAAACTAAAATCTTGATGTTATATGTATCATGCTAATTGGATTGGCCTATGTAGATGGTTCAGGTTATGACATTCATATATGAGTTGACTTATTTATGGCATTGTGTTGTACTAATCTAGATTGATTATACATATGTGATTGTTATAGATGAACGACAAATGTTTATGAGCTTATGATGTGAGCATGTCAGCTAGTTACTATTATGGATATCATGAACTTATTTATTTTTGAGTCGATATGTTGTGAAGGTATACTGTGTTAATCTAGATTGACTGTGAAGACAAGATAACCTCCCCTGAGATACATTAATGTATGAGTTTTCTTATGTTTTCTATTTGGTGTTTGAATGTTTGACTATGTTGTTTATTTGGTGTTTGAGTGTTTGATGTCTATTATGTCATCTATCTATCATTTGAATATTTGGTAACTCAAATGATATGAGTATGTGTCTATAATATTTCTTCCCGAAATCATGATGTTTTAAGATGGTTATACTAATACATGTGCTGAGACAGCTGATATGTACTTGAGTGTAAATAGCTGATAGTTGTAGCATTATGTCTAATGACTATGAATTTACTACGGATTATGACATGATTGTTAATTTGTTAGTCTTGGTAAAGGTTGATTTCAAATTGATAAATATGATTGTCTTGATATTTGGAACATGCGGTTGACATGTGTGAAGAGTTGTAGGGAAACCTTCTTGGTATTAGCATGACAAGGTAACAATTAATGTGTTTATATAACTAAAAGTTAGGTGATGTGACAATACATAGTAAGCCTCAATTGCAACAAGGTGAAAAGGTAAAAGAGAGGAATTGGGTAAGAAATCCTTCGGCTATGTTTTGAAACCCTAATTCCAAACGAATGAGTGCTTTGCAAACAGGGCTCCTTCTTAACCTTGATTTTGTTTGACATTATGTGGATATGCGTTATAGCTATGAACATGTATTTGAAAGGTATAACAATTGGTGTCTAGTTATAACTAGACTGGTCAAGGGGATTGTAGTCCCTTCAAATATGGCATGGATGTGATCAGTTACAAGACAATGTGCTTGGCACAACAAAGTAATGTAACTAGTATGTTGTTATGTTTGTTTATGCAATGACAGTTATGCATTCATGGAAATATGATGCAGGGGATTGCATGGCAAGGAGACCGACATGAAATATTGAATAAGGCTTAGGTTGAGCTTTCCTTTTGAAGAAATGGGAACCATGTGGACTGAGTCATGGTATATGTTGTTAGTCTTGTGCTAAATTTGGTATTTTGTGATTTGCTTGTGTTTTATTTTCAATTTTTTGTTATGTCTAGTGCATGATCATGCCAAATTGATTGTGGTGTAATATTGTTATTGGATTTTGTGGTTTTCTTGTTGTTGTTTCTTGTGCTTGCCTTTTCAGTTTTGAGCGTTGGGAATAAATGGGAAAGAGGAAATTTAGTGGAGCTCAAAGAGAGTTGAATCAAATCCAAAAGGCAATGTAAGACTCATATGAAGTTGATGCATCTATAAGGGTAGTGAAGGCAAGAGTATGATAACCAATTGGACTGGTTAGGTCCATTGGTGTAAATGGATGATGACAAGATAATCATGCGAAAGGTAATCAGGAAAGGTAAGGTGAATGGATTTGAGGCATCAAATTCCTTAGCTATGTTGGGAACTATTGTTCTCAATGTTGCGCATGTGTTGCACATATAAAGGGAGTTCTCTTAACCTTGATCTTATGCTATCTCGTAATTATGTTGTGATAATGGTTATCTTGATGTATATATATGCATACATGTATGTATCTGTGTGTCATGTATGAAAGGGTCATCATGGATCATGACTATTTTATGCTAATGTCAATATGTACATATGTATGTATGTATGTGTGTATGTATGTCGTTGTCTAACTAGATCGTGATTGTTTTATGTTCATGTTTATATGTATATATGTATATATGTATATATGTGTATGTATGCATATTTTTGTCTAACAAGATCATGATTGTTTTATGATAATGTTTATGTATATGTATCTATGTATCTATGTCACTATCTGACATGGTTGTTAGGGATCATTCTTGTGGAGGAATGATTTCGTATGAAAGTGAATGGCATGACGAGGTTCCTGGTCCTATGGGAGTCAAATAGGAAGAGTAGTCATGCTAAATATATAAGGTCATTATCACGTCGATATGAATTGATATTGAATGCTTATATTATGCTTCTGTTTATGTTATACCAGATAACATTGAAGGTTACATGGGAAGAATGAAAACATGTGATTTGTGACCTCCTAGGATAAGCATGGATGATAGAGAGACACTAGAAGCAAGGTTTCTTGGTAGAGACAGGGTGGTTTTGGATCTGTGGTACTACTGTCATGCATATGTTGTATATGTTTTACATGTTGCATTTGTGATGTTGTGCACATACGATGTTCTGCATATATAATGTATGTACATGTTGTTTATGCAATTTTATGTATAGGGTGGTACAAATAGTGTTGAGAAAATGTTGCATATGCAATGTTGGGTAAAGACGGTGTCATGTACATGTTGGATAACGGTGACATGTACACACTATGCTATGTGCATGATGGATATGCAACATTGCGTGCATATGGTGTTGTGCATATGTTGGATATGCAATGTTGTGTATATAGGGTGATATGTACATGTTATATATGCAGCGTTATGTACATATGTTGTTGTGTGAAAGTTATACATATGGTGCTATGTGGATATGTTGTTGTGTGCATGTGGTCCTGTGTACATGTCTTGCATGTGATTTTGGGTAAATGTGGTGGCGTGTACATGTCATTCATTTGGTACTGTGTACATGTGGTATTGTGTACACATTGCACAAGTGGTATGATGTATATGTGGCATTGTGTACAAATTGTGCAAGTGGTGCTGAGCACATGTGATGTTGTGCACACGTTGTGCAGGTGATGATTTGTAAAAGTGGTATTGTGTACATGTTGTACATATGGTATTGGTGTACATGTGGTATTGTGTATGTGTCATACATTCTGTGTTGCAGGCATGTTGTACTACGTATGTGCATTGTGTAGTCATGGTATCGTGACATCTGTATTCGTTATGTTGTACTCTATGTATGTATATGTATTGTGTGCTGTTGTACATTGGGTATAAATGTATTGTGTTGTGTTGTACGTCAGGTGTAGGTACATGTATTATGTGGCATTATACATTAGGTAGGGATGGATGTATTGTGTTGTACATCGGGTGTAGGTGTACATATTTGTTGTGTTGTACATTGGGTGTAGGTGTATGTATTGGGTGGTGTGTACGTCGAATGTAGAATCATGTATTATGTTGTGTTGTACACTGGGTGTAGATGTATGTGTGGTATGTTAGGTGTAGGTGCATGTATTTCAGGGTGTTGTATGTCATGTGTGGTTGTATGTATGTGATGCACACTATTTGTAAGTGCACAGGGTTGAGGAGAAGGCACTAGGTGTTTTTCGGGTGTGGCAACCAATCTAGTGTGCATGTGGAATAAGGACAAAGGTAGAAGTTAATGATTTATTAAATGGTAAGTATTAGTATTTTATTTCAATTTTATTATGCATGTGATTTATGATTCTAGTCTGTGATGACTACATGTGATTTATGATTCTGGTTTATGATGTTTACATGTGAGTTATGATTTTGATCTATGATGGTTGTGTTCCGAGCTAACCTAGTGTGATATGTTTATACATGATGATTTGTTCAAACATGTTAGTTTCACCTGTTATGACAGGAAGAAAAAAGATTGCAAGTGTACCTTATTGATGAACTACCAATGAGGTATGATCTAAATTTATTTCAATTTAATTTAAATATAATGGAAGTTATGTGCTTCGTACAAGAAGCATGAAAATTCTTGGTTGGGTTCTTGAAATCGACTCCAAGAATTAGCAGTAGAAATGAAAAGAATTGGAACAAGCAACAATATTCTGGTAAATCATTCAAGAGCAGAGCCATTGTGAATCACTGGTAGCCAATAGTGTCCATTTATTTCCATGAGCATGCTATGACTGATACGATGGTTTTAAGGCAAGGATATGCCTTGGATTTTGTATCTTATGATGTGACGAAGCCCTGCCAAGGGATGGACTACCTGAGATGGGGGTGCCAATGGAACGTGGAAGGTGTGTGACTAAATGGAAGGGGGTAACCAAATTGCTCGACAAACTATGTAGCATAGAAGGGAAGGCAAGGGATACACTTTGTTTCGGTCATTAGCATTGCCAGATGGAATCAAATGCACATTGGGAGTGTGCCCTAGAACAATGAGATGGTAACTATTCACTAAGAGGACATGTGGTGCAAGACTATAATGTTGGACATTGGATGTAGATTTGACTTTGTAGTGGACTTTGGACTTCTTGGGAAGGAGGTGAATCTTGGTATTACTTTTGAGGGTGGAGGTGTGAGCCTTTGGATTCACTTGTTGTGGATGTTGGCATCATATCATTTTATTCTCTAGTTGAGAAAATGTGCATATGTATATATGTGTATTATCGTAAATATTGTATCGAGATGGATTTATAAACCTCCATAGACATTATAATTATTTTTTGGGTGAAGAAAATGTGTATGTGCATATATGTGGTTATTATTGTAAATACCATAATGAGATGTGTTATAAATCTCCAGTAAACCGTATGTTTGTCATGTTTTAGCAAATGGTCACTATAAATACTGCAATGAGCTACGTTATAAAGTTACATGGGAAATGTGTTTTGTTTTAAGCAGTCTTTGTTTGGATCTCTCTCTCTCTCTTCTCTCTTTCTCATACTCCTGGAAACATATAGTTTTCTTAGATGACTCTTGGAGAGTGTGCCATACTTGGAGTTTTGGAGCAAGAAGGAAAAGGAAGAGTAGGAAAGCACAAGAGGACATCAGGATCAACAACTACAATGGGTTTTTCTTGCAGGTACCAAGTTGCATGTATCTTTTCCTCGCTAGTTTTGGCCTGCATGGCACGTGCATGTCATTTCCTGGTTATGATTTGTGATTGGCATGGAGGATTTGTTGGATTGATAATGGATTTACCTAGCCTTGCCATTCCTTGGATATCCATGGTGATTGTCGATTTATTTCTTTATTTTCTTTTGGTTGTTTCTCATGTTTTCTTAGCTTGGGTTGATTTAGTAGTCTTGGAAACCTTGGTTGGAAAAATGTTCTAGAGCCCTTGAAGGCTTGGATAGAAACAAATCTAGTGATGGTTTTGTGATGTCTGACTGTGAGGTGGAATCATTGTTTGATGGGTTGAGGCGGATGACCTCTAAAAGCCCTGAAGGTTTTGGATTGATGTGTTCTATGATATCCCATATTCACGTTTGGAATATGCAACGAGGGTGAATTGTTGAAGAAAGATTTTCGGCTCAGTCATTCTATGGTTAGGTGGAACGAGGAATTCCCATCCCTAGTTTGGATTTTTCATCATTAATATGAGGCAATTTCTCCTTATATTTCTATGAGTATTATACGGGTTTATGCGTGGATTATATGGCTGTGATTTCATTTGTATTTGTATTCTTATTATGTTGGCTATGTATATGTTTTATGACAATGTCTATGTATGGCTCCCATCATGTTTTTACTTGTATATGAATGAACAATTTATCTATGGCCTAATGGATGAAATTTCTACTAAAGTGATAAGGAAATAATGTCTCGTAGGGAATCTCAGATAAGTATGAGACCCCTATGCTTAGATATGTTATTTACACCTATAGCTTACATTAATGCCAAGTGTTTGATATAATGTCAATCCCATTCGGGGATGGCCAGGACTAGGACTAGAGTTATTTTTTTGTTTATTAGTCTTGTCATCATTGTTTAAGGGATTTCGGATGTTACAGCAAGATTTGGGTAGTGGCCAGGATTCTAGGCTTGAAAAGTGCCTTAACATCCCTGGAATCTAGCACAAGTCTGCTGGAAATAGTCCCTAGATGCAAGCATGTAAGTTTGTGGGAGAATCCAGAGCTCTATGGATGTTTGCATGCCCATAGCATGGGAGCATCTAGAGGTTTAAAACCTTAGTGGGAATTAGGGGTTGGTTAGAAGAAAGGTTGGGATGGTTCTTAGGAGTCATATTGATAATGTTGACAGTTTGTAGGGTGTGGTTACATTGGTTCCACTTCCTTAACTTGACTTAAGAGGTCGAATCATATCATATATTCTCATAACATGTTTACCCTGGTTGGCTAGTTACTTGGGTAGATGTGGGAGGAGGGTGTTAAAAAAAGAATGGTTCTCATGATGTTAGTAGAAGGTGTAACAACAAGAGAAGAGCATGGAGTGCTCAAGAGGTTCCAATGGAGAGAATGTGAGAAACACTAATAACTACAATATGGTGAGGTGTTCAAGTAACAAGTGAGGTGAGACTTGTTGCATGCTAGGTTACAACTCATGATGAGCATGGAGGAGATCATGCAAAAGAAGAAGAAGGTGACCATTGTTGGTCATAATGAAGGTTCGAGTAAAGGCCATAATAGATGAGAGGATGATTCCAAAAGAATTGACAAGAAGAGTCTGATAAGTAATGCAATGTTTTAAAGGGGGATGAATGATTTGAAGGCACAACTTTATGTGCTAATGCAACTTCTACAAGAGAAGGATAGATGAATGAGGAGAAGGTCGAGATTATCTCTTAGAAAGAATGATTTTAAGAAGAAATACCCAAAAGTTAGAGATTCAGGGAAAATAAGGGTAAGGCCTTTCATAAGAGCTTGGATGGAGGAAGCAAAGCTTAGAGCAGGTGAGCCTAAGAAAGGTGTATTTTGTTGTTATCAACCCAAAGAATGACCACTCCTTCAAGATAAGGAGGAAGGACATATGGAAGGTCCAAGGAAGAAATATATTTTCGAAGAAGCCTGCCTCTATAGACCAGAACAAGGACAAATCCTTGGGGATTATGGTGATGATGATGAAGACTATGTGAAGAGTCCAAACGAAGAAGGAGAGTTGTCGATAGAATACGAGGCTAGAAAGCATTTCATTTTTGAAACTAATAATTTGTGTGTGCATGTAGGTTTTTCGAAAGAAGATGATGAAAAATAAGAGATGAGACTAGTTGAAGGTCTCATGGACTATGGGATAAGTCCAAATCTACAAATAGTGTTGGAGGCAACAATGGAGGCCCCTGACATTCACTCTTTTAAAACTAATTAGCTTTTTTTATGTGCATACCAAAATGAGGAACAACCATTACAAGTTGTCATATAGGATGAGAGGAATGTAAAGAAAACATCAAGGACACAACTAAGGATTGTAACTGATGAGCCCCAGAAATGTGTAGCTATATGGGCTCATTCTGCCTATTAATTTCATTTAATGCACCATTGTTAATAGTTTTGTGCATGTTTTTGAATATATTTATGTCAATAGAGTGAATGGGGATGGTCACTTTGCCATGTAGTCTAATGAGTGTTTATTGCAGATTTTTTGGACAATTTTGAACAAGTATGAGGAATTTATGAGCAAAGTGACATTCAAACTTGAGGAAACAGGGATGAGGACTTATAGGAGGGGTGTCTCCTTCATTAATGACCCCTTCCTCAAATTATTCATCAACAGCTTGGAGTACAAAGGCCCACATTGATGATTCCAAGGGGCAGCTGAGAAAGTAAAGTAGGGTTGTTGTTATCTTCAGTTCTAGGCAGTCGATTTCCTTAAGTTTCGGAGGACTATTGGGAGTCCCCACTTGTATAAATAAGAAGGTTCAAGCCTCAATAGGTTAGTCATTTCATAGTATATTTTCACAATTTTGCGCAGCCTTGTACTTAGCTCATTTTTGAGCTCTTTTTGAAGACAGTTTTGTAATCTACCTGTTATTTTTTTGATAAATGAAGATGAACCAAATTTCGAACCAGCACTAATATTTTCTAGAGGGCTGAAGCTCTTGGGTTAGGGCCCAACACAAGTTCCCAACACCTCCTTTGTGTATTATATGCTTTTGCTTGCATTTATAAGATAATTTCTATTGTTTAGGTTAATCTTGCTTTGTTAAATTAGGTTGATTTTAATGGTTAGAATAGTTTTTTTTGCTTGAAGTTGCTCAAGTAGTTTGCTACAGTAACAGAAAAATATCCAAAAAGGCCACCAGTAGGTCTTGATCTCCTTTCTCCCTCCTTGCGACCATGATTTGAGGTCATGGCACTACTGTTGCCACCAAAAACACAGTGTTTTCTCTTCTAATGCAACTACTAGTGTGATATTTTGAGTTGGAGAAGTTGATATTAGTTTGGATTCACGTGCTTAAATCATTTCATGTTCATTTACCATGGTATTCTCACACAAGTTTCTATTCATAAAGTACTCTTTGGCATTTTTTTGGTTTTAGGTTAGAATTTAGGTTAAAATAGATAAAACTCTATTTTTCGGCTCTTGCTTTGGACAGTTTCGAGAAATAAGTGTGCAGCTCTCTTGTAGAACATTCTAGCTTATCATTCCTCCATAAAATAGCATATACTAGTTCATCTCTCAAGATTTCCCCACTCATTTGCCACATTTCTCCCATCTGCCCTAATTTCTCCATGTTTCCATAAAGTTTCTCTTTTGCCCTTTTGAACAAATTCTACCATGTCCTTCGGCCCTGATCTTCTTTGACAAGTTATAGACCCCTCAACACCTTCCTCACCATTTGAAAATGCTAACTCCATCTTCCTTTGCCAATAAACCTCTGCACAGTCACAACCAATCAAATCATAAGCATAATAATTCCACATAAAAATACTCAAAAGTAAAAAAAGGATGATTTCTTCTCATTTCTCTTCAGAAGTAGCTTGAATAAATGCAACTTTCCTTTTCAGTAATCAATGGCACCCATTTCAATAGTTTCCATCTCTTTTCTTGCACAACTAAGGATTGCTAGGGTTTGTTAGGGTTCACGGTTCATTTCAGTTTCCTTCTCTTTCTACAAGTAGAATAGTCCCTGTAGCGTTAGTTTCCTTTCATCATAGTTAAGGCTTCTTTTGAGAATCCATAGAAGTTGGCTTAAGCTCCTAGCAAACTTGAGCCAGCTGATCAAGTGAAAACCTTCAGTAAGAGCTAGTACTTATGCATACAACACCGTCGCTTCCAAGTTTGTTACGAACTACCAGGTTGATAAAAGTAAAAAAGGAAGCCCCAAGAGTTTTAGCATTATTGCTGCAATAGTAGAGCTCACCACTATTTTTGGCGTCATTGCCGGGGAAGCGCAGAGTATTTTGTGATTACTGCTTTTCTTCTATTTCCTACTACAACATTCTGCTAAGTAGTTTATTTAAGCAAAAGTAGAGTATTTGCTTCAGTTCCATTCTACAATTTCAATTCTACAAGCGTAGATTAGACAGTTCCTGCTTTCATTTGAATTTTGCAATTTCATTTTAGTAAGCATAGAGTAGGCATTTCCTGCTTTCATTTCAATTCTGCAATTTCATTTCAGCAAAGTAGATTAGTTATCTCCTTCTTTCATTTCAATTATGCAATTTCCATTTCAGCAAGGTTTATTTCAGTTACTTGCAATTTGTTGGTCAATCCATTTCCGTTTTGTAGGTATAAGTAGGAAAGAAAACCAAATTCACGCAAAAATAGAGATTTCTTTTCATGCCTTGTAGGAATAGAGACAATTCAGGAAAATTCCTACCCAACACCCCCACCACATCCCTGAGTCGCCATTCTCTCTTCTTTGGTGGCACTGACTCAGAATAACCTATAGGTGAACCTCTAGAGATATACAAAGATCCTATAATAGAAGAAGAGCAATAAAACCATTCCTCCTGAGACCATGGCTAAAAACATAAATTTTAGAGGAAATGGGGAAAGAATAAAAGGTGCCTTTCCTATCTGAGGGACCAATGGGCACACAAAAATGAAAAACATAATTCCTTCAGCCTTACCTCACTTCCATGGATTGACTACCGAAGATCCTAATACCTTCTTATTTGAATTTGCAGTTCTCTGTCGAACTTATGTCTATGCAGAAGACGAGCAGAAGTTGAAACTGTTTCCTTCTACCCTCAAGGATGCAGCCTTGCACTAGTTCATGGGGTTACCTGGAAACAGTATCACAACTTGGGCTTAGATGCATCAAGCCTTTAACAATAAATACCGAGATTATTGTAAGTCAAAGGTTACCAAGGAAGAAATATTTTGAATGACCATGGGAAGTGATTAATCTTTAGAAGACTATGAAGAAAGGTTTCAACTCAGTTATAAAAGGGTCAGGTGCACACTTGACCCCGAATCTCTGAAGTTAGTTTTTCTCAAAGGAGTCCCTAAAGACCTTCTAGATACCCTCCCTTTGCTAGCTGGGGGAGACATCTACCAACTACCTTATGATGACATAAAGACTATGTTTAGAAACCATTCCAAGTTAGCTAGAAAGAGAGGTAGGGGAAGTCAACCTTTTGCCAGCACATCCTCATCTAGTTCATCCCTTAGAAACGAACTTCAGAATTGGCTGGAAAATTTCAAGAGCAAGGTGAGGTAGACTCTTTCGATGCAAATGGATACCTTGCATATCAAAAGGAAACAAGAGGAAGCCAACAGGGCTTTGGCCATCTTTTATCGTAGGTGCACTAGAAAGCATCCTAGGAACTATGGTTTAGTCTCCATTGCACTCTATAGAAGTGTGTTTAGTCTATGAAGAAGACCATCCTACAAATCAGTGCCCTTCCTTGCCCAGAATCAAAGTTACATATTAGGGGGCTGAAGGAGCCATTGAACCATTCTATTTCATGAACCAAAGGAGGCCACATGGACCCAGACCTTACCAGAAGGGAATGCAAGGGACATACCAGAACTATTACAACCTCAATCAAGCCACTTCCATGCCTTCTTGGGGTCCCCCTACTCATCCTTCCTGGTCCACACCCTCTTCTTGGTCATATCCTCCTCAATACCAGGCTCTACTAGTTGCTCATTTGTTTCACTTTTATGCTCAGCCACAGCCTCAGTGGAATGCACCTCATCATGGGTGGAGGCCCCAATATAACTCTCCTCCCTCTCTTTTGCCTCCACCACCTACTCAACCACAACCATTACCTCCTACTCCACCAAGAAAACCCCAAATACTTGCTCAACCGAACCCGAACCCCAACAATAGATAGACCCACCAAGTATATAGTTGAGAAACATCATGCTTGACTTATGCTATGGAGATTCAGGAGATTAACCTATGATCTAGGAAGGTTCTCCCAGATAGCCAACCTCCCCCTAAGGATAATGAGGAATAAAAATAGGAAAGTGAACCAAAAGTCACTCCACCCTTTCCTGAGAGACTAAATGGAACTACGCAACCGACCCTAGAAGAGACTAATCTTCTGGGAGAATTGAAAAAGTTATGTGTAAATATACCACTTCTCCAAGCTACAAAAGATATGCCCATATATAGCAGGATGATCAAGGTGAAGTGCTTCAAGCACCCAGGCAGGCGCAAGAGAGATGCTCAAACTATCAATGTCGTAGGATAACTGTCCGACTTGATGTTGGGGTAGGTGATCTATCCAAAATATCTAGACCCTGGGAGTCTTGTAGTCGATATCCACATCAATGGCACCATAATCCCCCATACCTTTATTGATCTAGGGGCTGCCATTAATGTGATGACTAGGGACACTATGCTCAAACTCAACCTTCAGGGTTCCCTGAGAAAGACCTCAACAGTACTACAGTTAGCAGATCCCTCCACTGTGACCCTTGAGGGGATTATGGAATATTTAATGGTCTCTATTGATTCCTGGGAGTACCCGGCTTATTTACTAGTTCTCTAGCCAAAGCAAAAGCTCTTTGGATATCCTCTCATTCTGGGAAGGCCTTGGTTGGCTATTGCAGATGCCTACATTAGTTGTCAAGCTGGGAACATGACAATCAAGAACAAGAATATGTCCAAACAACTAGTCCTCTATGCTCCTGCCCAACCTTTGCTAGAACATGATTTACCTCTCTGGTTAGAGGAGGAAGATGAGGATGAAGTCTATTTTGCACCATTGTGTACAGTAGAGGCTACCATGGGGGGTCCACAAAGCAAAGATGATGTTATTGAGAACTTGATTCAAAATCCACCCCCAGTGTGTTGCCATTAGAAGAGCTAGTGGAAGAAACCCAAACTAATCCTTTAGTTGATCTCTGTGTGGCTTATCCAACCTCTTTCCAAGTTAAGAATGTGGAATTCAACCTAGAAAAAACCTTGAAGATCAACTCATCCCTATCCACCTCTCAGGAGAAAAAACTGTGTAGCTTATTGAACAATCACTTGGATGCTTTTGGTTGGAGTTATAAGGAGATGAAGGGAGTCCACCCTTCAGTCTGTACTCATCATATTTACATTAAATAAGATTGTAAACCAGTCAGGCAGCCTCAAAGGAGGATGAATCCAGCCCTTAAGGACATTGTCAAAGAAGAACTGCAAAAGCTTCTTGATGCAGGATTCATCTATCCCATCTCTGACAGTGAATGGGTTTCTCCTTTGGTGCTAGTGCCAAAGAAAAATGGGAAGTGGAGAATCTATGTAGATTATCTGGAACTAAACAAGGCCACCAAGAAGGACCATTTCCCTTTGCCTTTCATAGATCAAATGTTAGATGGTCCGGCAGAGAAGAAGTTCTTCTCCTTCCTAGATGGGTTTAGTGGGTACAACCATATCCAAATCAGCCCTAAAGAGCAAGATAAGACCACTTTCACTTGTCCTTGGGGTAATTTTGCCTACTAGGTCCTTCCTTTTGGGTTGTGCAATGCTTCCACCATTTTCTAGAGAGCATTACTGAGCATATTTGTTGAACTGGTGCATGATTCAGTGGAAATCTATATGGATGACTTTACCCCTTATGTTTCTAACTTCCAGGAAGCTCTGACTAACTTAGGAAAAGTTTTAGCCAAGTGTATCGAAATGAACCTATCCCTCAGTCCTGAAAAATGAAAATTCCTGATGACTAAAGGGATCATGCTAGGTCATAAAATTTCTCAGTAAGGATTACAAGTGGATCCCAACAAGATTGCTATCATCCAAAGGGTCCCACCTCCTCAAAAGGTAAGAGATTTTTGGAGCTTTCTAGGCTTAGCAAGGTATTATAGAAAATTCATTAAGAATTTTAGTAAGCTAGCCTCTCCATTGTTTGGTCTTTTGGGAAACGATGTTGAGTTCATATGGACTGACAACTGTCAAGAGGCTCTGCATGCCTTGAAAGATAAGATGGTAACTGCCCCAATTTTGAGAGGTCCAAACTGGGCCCTACCTTTCCACATTCACATAGATGCCTCAAACAAAGCAATAGGACTAGCCTTAGGGGAAGTTTAGGAGAAGTTTCCTTATGCCATATATTTTGTCAGTAAAAACCTATCCAAGGCCGAACTAAACTACACTGTAACTGAAAAGGAGCTCCTACCTATAATCCATTCCCTAAATAAGTTAATACAGTACATCGCCAGCTATGAAACATTCATACACACTAATGATGTTGCAATTAGGTATTTGATGAATAAACTAGATGTAAATGCTTGTATCATTAGATGGTTATTGTTATTGCAACAATTTCATTGACCATTGTTGGTAGGCCAGGTAATGAAAATGTTGTTACTGATTTTCTTTCTAGACTAGATCTTCCTACAGATGACGAAGGAATGGTGGGTGATCAAATGCCAGATGGACACCTATTTTCTATTTCAGTAATCTCTCCATGGTTTGCTGATATAGCGAATTATTTGGTTTCAGCACAGTTTCTGCCACACTTGTCCTCAAAAGAGAAGAGCAAGATCGTGAGGAAAAGTGCCCCATTCACTTGGATTGGGGGCAATCTTTTTAAACTTGGCCCAGATCAGATTTTGAGAAGGTGTGTCAGGGAGGAGGAAGTTTTTGAGATTTTCCTAACCTGTCATGATGGGCCCTGTTGGGGCTATTTTGCAGCAAACAGGACTGCCGTCAAAATTATGCAAGCAAGTTACTATTGCCCCACTCTTCATCAAGATGTCAGGAGATATATCAGCCAATGTGACCGATGTCAAAGGATGGGGAAACCTACTCCAAGGGATGAAATACCATCGCAACCTCAAGTGACTTTCGAGCCATTTGAGAAGTGGAGCATGGATTTTGTGGGTCCTATCAACCCTCATTCAAAACAAAAATCTTACATCATTGTGTGTAATGATTATTTGACAAAATGGGTAGAAGCAAAGGTGATCAAGGAAGCAATAGAAGAAAAAGTAGTTGAGTTTTTGAGGGAAAATATCTTCTACAAGTTTTTCTATCTAAGAGAGTTAGTCATAGATTAAGGGAGTCAGTTTACCTCCAATCTGGTTGAAGATATACTCACAATCACAAGATTAAGCACAAAACTTCGACGCCTTATCATCCGCAAGCAAATGGATAGGTGGAAGTCACTAACAGAGCTTTGGAAGGAATTTTGAGTAAGTTAGTGAGCAGCAGTAGAAAAGATTAGGCAGATCGATTGGTTGAGGCCACCTGGGCCTATAACACCACCTAGAAAGCCACCTCAGGGTTCACACCCTATGAGATGATCTATGGGAAGAAGGCTCTACTGTCAATAGAATTTGAATATAACACATTAAGTATGGTAGCTCAGGTGGATCTAGATCTCAGCCATGCATAAAAGGAAAGATTGCTTTAGCTAAATGGATTGGATGAACAGAGATTGCAGGCCCTTCTCCACTCAGAGGTAGTCCAACTTCAAAGAAAAATATGGCATGATAGACACCTCAAAGAAAAACAATTCCAGCAAGGAGATTTGGCACTGCCATATGATT
Source organism: Pinus taeda (assembly GCA_000404065.3). NCBI lineage: Eukaryota > Viridiplantae > Streptophyta > Pinopsida > Pinales > Pinaceae > Pinus > Pinus taeda. The sequence goes on along the minus strand of APFE030931247.1, from coordinate 7,686 downwards.
CAAGATATAAAGATTTAAGGGGAAAACTGAGGACAAGATGGATGGGATGATACATAGTAGAAAAATGCAATGAAAATGGTTTAGTCCTAATCCGGACCATTGATGAAGAAGCCATATCCATGCTCCTCAATAGGCATAGGTTGAAGATCTACAGGAAGCCCCTTTGCAAGTAAGAATTCATTGAGAATCTAGGTAAAATAGTGTTGGTAGTGGAGCAGGTCACTTTCTCCACTCCACCCACACCCTGAGCAAACAAAAGAAGAAAAAGAAAAAAGCAAAACAATGAATAAAATACCCATGGGTGAAAACTGTTTGGAGGTGCCCAAGGGAGGTAGTGGGGGTTGAAACCTCTTGGAGGTGACCGACCTATCTCATAAAAAAAAGAGAGAACAATAAAAAGCAATAAAAAAAAAAGAAAAAAACCTAACTTTTTTATGCATTGTAGGTTGCAGGAGGGTTACACAACAAAAAACACATGGCCAGGCTGCATACAACCTTGATAACTCATTCTTCCACCACCATTGTCTTTTCACAAGCTTTGGTCTCTTTTTTTTATAAAATTTCATATCCTACGAGAAACTCGGTGCATTCTACAGGAGGCTCCTGTAGAAACTACAGAAAGCCCAAAATCAAGTTCAGACAAGAATCTGGGGAATAGAAATTTTTCTAGAAGGCCTGTGGACCTCCCTGCCCCCATCCATCTACCTAACTCTACATTCCATCCCTACACGCACACACTTCCACTTGGTTTTCTTTCCCTGCATAGACAAATACAAAAATTATGTTTCTTTCATTCTTTAAGCACAAAAGAATGATGATAAATAAAGCAGTAGCATTCTTCACATATTCTTACCTGATGCCTTCCAAATGTTATTCCTTTCATTCAGAACCTTCTTCAGCTATATTTTTAGCCCCTACTCAAACATTAGCCTGAACTTTCAGAAGGAGAAGCAGCTATAGGAAATCTTGCAAGATTCCTATAGCAGTTGATCCCTTTACAGAGATAGGGTCAACGCAGCCAAGATGTATGCAACATGCAAGGAGCAGAGCTTGGTTGAAACATCACTAGCATAAGCCAAAGTTTGAGCAAGCAGAGCACCACTAGCAGCAACAATGAGAAAATGAAGTGCCATAGTCCAACATATAGAGCACAACAGTGACTAATAGGTAAGTGGCTAAACCTATTCCTCGATTGCATGAATATTATTTAGGAACTGCATGAACTATTGGGATGGTCACGATTAAACGGAATCGATGGCCAGCAACTAGCCATTGTTGTTTAGTCCAAAACACCCTCATGGAGTTCAAATGAGCCTCATCCAATTCAAACCATAGTTCAAATACGCAGTCAGCACATGTGGCTCGTTAACTCGGGAAGAAAAAAACTTAGAACCGGTAGTGGTGGTGGCATATAACAGGAATAAGGAAGGTGATGGTGGTCATGTGACATGAAAAACCATAATGACACTGGCGTAGGACCAATGGTTTGGATGGGGATAACGTACCCATTCGGGCACCTCACCTAGTCGTCGCAGATTATGCCATCAGCTTAAGTAGAGTGAGGTCTAAGCCTCCACCACCTTTTGTTTTCAGTTGCATCGACAAGTTCTCGACTAAAACACCCATCTACCACCTTTAGAATAGTGAATCAGTCGTTTTCTGCCAGTTTTTCAAAACCCTCCAGGGTATCAGGTTCTACAGGAGCACTATTACATTCTACAAGAGCAGGAACACCGTCTACAGGAGCCGTTCTACAGGAAGGCTAGAGAGCAGCTCTGTAGAGGAAAAATTCAGAATTTTTGTCAAATTCGAGCTTGAAATGAGGTAGGCTCAGAAACACACTCTACATGTGATATATCTATACAAGGTGGTGGATTAGAACCAATGTTTTGAAAAAGGAAAGGAAAGAGAGCTTAAAATTCTACCTATGTTTTCCTGAATTCCATACAGTCTCTCCATTTTCTTCTCTACACTCAAAAATCTGTTTTTTTCCTTTCCTTTCCCATATTATCCTTAAAAAAGGGATGCAATGCAACCATAGAAACCAAGCCCGTGAAAAAATGAATTTGCAAGTCTGTCTACTCTATGAAAAAGCACTCTGTTATATATTCTTTGTTCTGTCAAAGTATTGATTTTTTCCAAAAGATAAGAATCAAATTCAGGTTGAAAATAGTTTGAAGGGAGGGAAAAATTGCAAATTGATGTTGTGAAAAAATAAGAACACGGGAAATTCCCTCTCTGGTTTCAGAAAAAAAACAAAACTCAGTTATCTCTTTGTTTCTGGTTTTGAAAGTTGTTGCCTTCTTCCTCACTTGAGCATTTTAAGAGGTCACTAAACACCATGCCAAGATGATTTATGAGAAAGGAGCCTTTGAACTCCAACAAATTGCATGATCACCCCGAAGTGGTGGCCCTCTCCAGTAGGGAAAAATGGATGTATTTCTTTGAGAGAAGTCATGGTTATGATGAAGAGATGACTGAGGAATTTTTACTGTCCTTAAGACCCCATTCCAAAACACATGCTACAATCAATTTCAGGGATCTCACCCTAGAGCTTACACCATATTTTATCAGCAGAATCACAGGTCTTCCACTTGGGCTCCCCTGGGGCAAAGAATAAAAACCATTAGGACAGGTTAAAAAGATATTGGTTCAGCCTGATGAGCATCCTATAGAGGATAAGAATGGGGTCATAAGGACAAGTTTACCTCATCCATGGAGTGAGGTCAACTACCAAATCATGAAATATATCTCTTGTGAGGGAAGATTCAATATAGTTTATGGTTATCACTTCATGTTAGTATAGCAATTGAGATATGGGATGGACGTACCTGCAACTAGAAAACACAGCCTCCCATATTTCTTCCTCCAGTCTTTGATAGAATGTGGTGCCAAGTTGAACGCAGGGGTTCCAAACCAACTGGCCCACCATGGGCTCATAAAATTGTTAGTAGAAGATGCCCTACACACATACACCATCCCTATAGCTTGGGAAATTTTTGAGAACATGTCTACAGGAGATGGCATCAAAACTCTTACTGATGAACTTAGTCCATCCGATAGTGAAGAGGAGGAGCAGAAAGAGGAAATTGAGAAGGAAATTCATGAGGAGCAACAAAATATTCAAATAGAAGAATGAAAAGAGGAAAAATAGGAAGAAGAGGAAAAGCGAGACAAAACCATAGTTGAACCTAGGGCAAGAAAGAAAACAGTAGAGAAAGTAGAGAAGAGGAAGAGAACAGACGCTGAGAAAAAGAAGCCCAAGAAAGCTTAGAAAAAGACTGCCATAGGAGAGGCAGAGACTCAGCAAGAAAAGGAGAAGACACCACCATAGATAGTAGAGACAAAAGAAAAAACAACAGACTCAGGAAAAACTATAGAGGGTGAAGAATAAAAATAGCAGGAGGAAATATCCCTTGGAACACTGGCAAGGGAAGCAACAGCTATGCTTACTGCATTAAGCACTCCAGCTAAGCAAAAGGGAAAATGGAAAATACAGACATCAATGTATTTCAAAGCCAGGAGGAGCACCAAGATTAAGGTGGGCAAGTCCCAACCACAATCAAAAGAACCCATTACCATTGAGGATGCACCTACTGTAGCAAGGGAGGAATCTCCCTCCAAAATCTCTATCACCTATGAGAGAGGTAGTTCGAAGACCTCCACTGGAGGGAAAGGATAAAATTAATGGACTCCAAAGTAGTCCTATAGGAGGCACAAACCTCTCTACATGAGACAATGGCCAACCTTAAATAAACTGAAAAATTGGAAAAGAATGCAGAAGAACAGTCACAAGAGGAGGGTAAATAGAAAGAAATACCTAAGCCAAACCCTTAGCCTAATTTAGGCTCCTATTACAATCTTCTAGAAGGTGGGAATATCATCCCACAAAAATTCGCAAGTACCCCTTTTCTTCGAACTAGAAAAAGAAAGGGCTAGGACCCACACTTGGATGCATATTTCTAAATCTAAAGGAGTTGAAGATATAGGGCACATGGAAAACAAGTTGAGAGAGTTGAGTAGGGATTTGGGCATGGTAAGGCACACAAAGAGCATTAGAAGAGCCCAACTAGAAGAAGAAAATGAAATGTTCAAAAGAAGTTATAGGAATGGGAACCTAATGGGGGAGACAAGCTGCCAATCTTGGAAGGGAAGCAACAACAAGAAGGACCCCTAGTAGATAGTGAAGCAGTAGAGAAATAGTAGCAAGAAGAAGAACCACAGACAGACGTTGAAACACTGATAAAACAACAATGAGAAATAGAATCTTAGGCAGCAACTAAAGTGCTGATTTTGAAAAAGATATTGGAGGAAAATGAAGCCCAGATGGCCTGCATGGCCAGTTGGGAAATCAAGGCCTTGCAGTGTAGACAGCCAGTTAGATCCTATGCATTGTATCTCAAAGACCAGTGGCTCCAATTCCATATTAAAACATTGGCCCAGAGGGGCACAATTCCATTTCAAGATTATGGTCAATTTATGGATTTATGTGATCATAGTTTAGCTGAAGATAAAGCCAAGCTAGTAGAATTTTACCTACACAATATGGCACTTCCTGACATGAACTTATTGGATCCAAATGCTGCATTGGGAGATCTATACCTCATGTCTATGGCTTCCTGGATGAGCCATGAGGAAAAGAGAGTAGTGGAAATTCAAAAGATAATGGCAAAAGAGCTAAGTGAGCCCCTGTTGATAACGACAAAACTAGTAGAACCATTGGTTCTCATCTATGCCCATGAACACCTTGTAGCCAATCCCAATTTCTCCTTGATTATGTTGATAAGCAAGCACAAGATATTGCTCATTTTGAAGATATGGAGAGATTGTTTGGCGATGACTGCCTTCATGCATGCATGAGGAGGTGGATTACATTACCGCATAGCTTAAGGATCAAGGAGTATCACTCCCCAAGCAAAATGAGAGAGGCCATGAGGAGAGTACCCCTATACAAACACTGAATGCAAAGCCTGAAATCCAACTGGATTGGTCTTAACTTCAGTCCTCCACTACTGTTAGGACTCTTGGAAGGAGTGAAGGAGGAGGAAGAAAATGAACAATGGGAGGAACTGGACAGGAAAGTAGGTTTCCATGACATAGAGGAAGACATCACATCAGAGGCTTGGGATGTCAGGCAAGCTATTAAAGCTATGAAATATGAAGAACTCGATTATTTTCTCAGAGGATGAGCAACCCATTCACCAAGGGGTGATGATAAGCCCCAAAAATGTGTAACTATATGGGTGCATTTTGCCTTTTCATTTTATCCACCATTCTCAATAATTTTGTGCATGTTTTTGAATATATTTATGTCAATAGAGTGAATGGGGATGGTCACTTTGACATGTAGTCTAATGAGTGTTTATTGCATATTTTTTGGACAATTTTGGACAAGGACCAAGAAATTATGAGCAAAATGACTACCAAACTCGAGGAAATAGGGATGAGGACTTATAGGAGGTGTGTCTCCTTCATTATTGACCCCTTCCTCGAATTCTTCATTAACAACTTGGAGTACAAAGGCCCACATTGATGATTCCAAGGGGTAGCTAAGCAAGTCAAGTAGGGTTGTTGTTATCTTCAGTTCTAGGCATCCGAGTTCCTTAATTTTAGGAGGATTGTTGGGAGTCCGCACTTGTATAAATAATAAGGCTTCAAGCCTCATTATATTAGCCATTTCATAGCATATTTTTGCACTTTTGTGTAGCCTTGTATTCAGCTCATTTTCGAGCTCTTTATGAAGACAATTTTGTAATGTAACTGCTATTTTTTTGATAAATGAACATGAACCAAGTTTTGAACCAACACTGATATTTTCTAGAGGGCTGAAATCTTGGCTTAGGGCCCAACCCAAGTGCTCAACACCTCCTTTGTGTATTTATATGCTTTTTCTTGCATTCATAAGATAATTTATGTTGTTTAGGTTAATCTTGGTTTGTTAAATTAGGTTGCTTGTGATGATTAGAATAGTTGTTTTTACTTTAAGATGCTCAAGTAGTTTGCTCTAGTAATAGAGAAAGATCCAAAAAGGCCACCAGTATGTCTTGATCTCTTTTCTCCCTCATGGGGAGCATGATTTGAGGTCAAGGCACTACTGCTGCCACCAAAAACACAATCTTTTCTCTTCCAATGCAACTGCTAGTGTGATATTTCGAGTTGAAGAAGTTGATATTAATTTGGATTCACATGCTGAGATAATTTCATGTTCATTTACCATGGTTTTCTTGCACGAGTTTCTGTTCATAAAGTATTGTTAGGCACTTTCTGGTTTTTGGTCAGAATTTAGGTTAAAATAGACAAAACTTTGTTTTTCAGTTCTTGATTTGGTAAGCTTTGAGAAATAAGTGTGCAGCTCTCTTGTAAAACATTCTAGCTTATAATTCCTCCACAACACAACCTATACCAGTTCATCTCTCAATATTTCCCCACTCATTCGCTGCATTTCATCCATTTGGCCTAATTTCTGCATTTTTCCATAAAGTTGCTCTTTTGGCCTTTTGAACAAATCCAACCATCTCCTTCGGCCCTGATCTTCTCTGACAAGTTATAAACCCCTCAACACCTTCATCAAACCTTCATTTCCTTTTTTCGGTCATTTTTCCACCTTCAAGCCTCCAAAAACCACTTTTGGCCTCCTCTTGTGGAATCTCTTGTAGATCCCCTGAAGCCTCATGTAGAATTTCTTGCGAGTGATTTTTCAAAGTCTGATCCCAATGGAAGTCTCCAGAAGGGTACTAGGGACTTCTTAGGACCCCTCCACACATTCCTCACCATCTGTAAAAGCCATCTCCATCCTCCTTTGCCACCAAACCTGAATCATAAGCATAATAATTCCACACAAAAATACTAAAAAGTACAAAAAAGATGATTTCTTCTCATTTCTCTTCAGAAGTGGATTGAATAAATGTAGCTTTCCTTTTCAGTAATCAATGGCACCCATTTCAGTAGTTCCCATCTCTTTTCTTGCACAACTAGGGTTTTCTAGGGTTTGCTAGGGTTCACGTTACATTTCAGTTTTCCTTCTCTTTCTACAAGTAGAATAGCCCCTATACAGTTAGTTTCCTTTCATCACAGTTAAAGCTTCGTCTGAGAAGTCATAGAATTTGGCTTAAGATCCTAGTGAACTTGTGCTACCTGATCAAGTGACAGCCTACAGTAAGAGCTAGTACTCGTGCATACATCATCATCGCTTCCAAGTTTGTAACAAACTACCAGGCTAATAAAAGTAAAGAAGGTAGCCCCAGAAGTTGATGCATTATTGTTGCAATACTGGAGCTCACCAGTACTAGTGGATTAAAGGAGAAGCACATAAGCTAGCATTAGGTTTTGTAGAGAATGGGAAACCATTTGAAGATGTCATAAGAACCATGGATGAAGCAAAGAGTTATAAATCTATTGCAGAGGAAGGACATGACACACCCTTCTCTTGTTGGGTTGTGTTATATCCTTTCCACATAGTTAACAGGGGGTTTGAGGGGTACCCGTAACCCCACTTTATGGGGTCCGGGGCAGCGCCTCGGATAATTTTGGTTTTGGACCCTATGTTAGGTTGGGTGGACCCACCTATGGTTTTGTGCATGATTTTCGCACATGTTTTTTGGACGCGATGGTTTGCGGTCCATGGTTTTGGACACGAGGGTTTTCGGTCCATGGTATTGGATGCTTCGGCATGTATAAATATGTATT